>JBBPBX010000369.1:36644-58442 GCA_038048925.1 Garcialebias charrua
AATAAATTAAAATTAAAGTCTTCAATGTAAAATGGTCCAGAAATTCCAGTGGGGCAGCGCCCTAGCACCACCTATTGGCCGGCCGCCTCTGGTGATAAGTGTGCACTGTAATCTCACTTACCTGTCTATTATGAGGCAAGTTTTTATTTCATTTGTTTATTTTATAATTTACAGTTTTTCAAACCTGCCTGTTAAACAAGAACATGGAAAGAACGTGACAAACTTAGCATTTTAAAGTACTTCACTGTCTGCAAGACTTTTACTATATCATCAGGAATCCCTTTAATTTTTCTTAGTAGACCGTTACAAACTCCACTGGAATAAATTTAAACCAATATCCACATGACTCATGTGGCAACAAACTTATCACTGATAATTTAAAATGGCCTATTTTCCCAGATTATGGTACAATCTCAGAGGTGGGTAAAGGTATGGCAGCCGACTTGGGACCTGAAAGTCCCAGATTTTACCCCCAGCCATTCCCACATGTTGTGGTGTCTCTGAACAAGACACCTAATCCCTAATTCTAAAACAGTTGTCAGGTCCTCTGGACCTCTGGTCTGTCCAAAGGACCTGATTTAACTTTTTTAGATGTTTCTACCTGTATTATTGAGCATGAGTCAGGATGCTAATCCCTAAAGCCTGAAATACACCTGAGCGTCCTCAGGTACGCCACTCTACGCGCACATTTTGTGCGCATGTGTTTTGCTGCTATACTTCAGAAACTATCAGCTTTCAAACGCTCGCGTCCTCCTTGTTGTAATATGAGCAGCTGCGCACGGAGGGGACTCAACTGAGCTCGCTGATTGGTCACTTGCTGACACGCCTACTGAAATGATTGACAGCTTTCTCAGTCAGCTCATGTAGCTCGCTGAAGACCGCGGCGGTGTTCATGCGGTGTTTCTACTATATATGTTATAAAAAGTTCTCTCAGAAATAAAAATAATAACAGGGAGTGCTTTTCCTGCAGCACACAGCCCACCAGGGATATTTAAAACATCGCGCACCCAGGTAGGACCTGAATTCATTCATTTCATTCATGGAGTGAACGGAGGAAGAAGTGATTACTTGACTTTAGGCAAAAAAACAAAAGAAAAGGCCCGATCAGCGATAAAGAAGGGGAATTTATTTCATTTGTGTAACATACAAAACAGTCCGGCGCCGGGGAAGTTTATGGTCAGACACCGCGCATCGCGGACGTAAAAAAAAAAGCTTTGCGCGTACATGCCCTGAGGGGCTACGCGGGGCTACGCTTTTGCCTTGGCGTACGTACGTTGCGTATAGGCATATCGTGAGAACGCTCGAGTGTATCTCGCCCTTAATTGCTCCTCGGTTGCTTACATAGCTGCCCACTGCTCCACCTGGGTGTGGTGGGTTAAGTACACAGAACAAATTTTGCAAACATACAATGATGATAATCTCAGACTTCCCTTCCCTCTTAATTTAAACAATATGTTTACTGTGCTCAATTTTGAATAAAACATGTCTTTATGAGTGCAATCTGTTTTAAGTTACATTTTACACAACATCCCAACACTTTGGAAAATAGTGCGTTTTATTTTTTGTGAGAACAGCATCTTTAAAACTATGATTTTCAAATGACTGTGAGAGCAGAACTTTTTATACAACAATTTTAAAAAGTCTCTAAAAGCAAACAGAGATCAGTGGGTTAATATTTCAGCCCTTGGTGTCAAAGTGATGAATCGCATGCCAAAAAAGCCAAACTGATTTCTTTTTTTTCCCCACATGGCTGTATTTTAAACTTGTTACCTCCCAACAAGGAAAATCAATGTTCAGTAAAAACGTTTTAATTCTTAAAATTATTGATATATTAGACTAAATGCAACTAAATGAACGAACGTTTATTATCATCATTCCTGGGGTGGTTATATATTTTTTGCCATACAGTTCATGATTTATGTGACAGCCTTGCTCCCTATAAAAATCTCTTTGACACGCAGGGCAGAGCAACACGCTGAAAAATAAATCTGAAAGACAGTGAGTCAAAGAAAGTGGGAGACAACAGTCGAGTTGTTGCTCATTCATCTAACCTCACAACAACAGAGTTACAGATGCCGAGGCAGACGTGAAAGGAGAGGAGAAAACGAGGAGATTCTCGTTCGCCATGAGTGATCACAGCTATCTATTTACAGATTAGGGATGGCTCTGACTGTACACATGCTTTCACACACACAGCACACACATGCCTGGTTATGCCCCTTGAGCAACACATTGTGTTGGAGGTAATGACTGTAGGTGTTTTTGTGCCATCTAGAGGCCTATTGAAGACATTTTTAGGTATTTTAGGTATTAATATGCAAAGTTTAACAACCAATTTTTGAAGTACATCTGCACAGCTATATTAATGAGAATGATGTGGCATATAAAATAAAGAAATGCCCTCAGATGTTTTAGTCTCACTCTTAAAGTTCTCTACTTTTCACTCTTAAAGTTCTCTCATTTTCTTTGAAGATGTTATCATGTTGAACTTTAAAAGACTATCTTCATCAGTTTAGGTGACTATATTTGAGTGGCTAACCATAAATATTAAATCAAAAACAAGTGAAAGAATTGACAAAAAAGTAATTAACAATTAGGGCCAAGATGGTGTAGAGCAGGGGTCACCAACCTTTTCGAAACTGAGAGCTACTTCGTGGGTACGGAGTCATACAAAGGGCACCACTTTGATAAACTCTTCGGAAATAACAAAGCGTTAATTGAAAAAGATGTATAATAAACATGTTTTTAAGAACATATTTTTAAGATAGACATTTTAAAATGTATATAAATACAAAAGAATAACAACTGAATAAAATGACATTTTAAATGCAGCTTAGTAGTGAGTTGTGCTATTTTTGGAACAGGTCCGAGGGCACCCCAAATGGTCCTTGGGGGCACCCGGGTGCCCGCGGGCACCACGTTGGTGACCCCTGGTGTAGAGGCAGGGCAGCCGGCTCACGACCGGAAGGTCTCGGGTTTGATCCCCGGTCATGGCATACCTCGTTGTGTCACTGGGCAAGACACTTAACCCCGAATTGCTCCTGGTAGGACTGGTTGGCGCCTTGCATGGCAATCTACCACTACCGGTGTATGAATGTGTGTATGAATGGGTGGATGGTTGGTACTTTGAAGCGCTTTGGGGCCCCTCAAAGGGGGCTGGAAAGTGCTATATAAGTAAGCTCCATTTACCATTTACCAATACAGTTGTGTGTCAGTGTATGAAGATGCTTGAGTATAAAGATTTGCAGGAGATGGAGAAGGCTGGTAAAAAAGAGAAGCAAGAGGATTGTTAATCCTAGAAATGTATGCATCTCTAAAATAAAACTTACTTAACAAACAATAACATGTAAATAATAAAAATAAGCCTGAATCTCATGAGGGCGTTGCAGTTATGAGTTCAGCTTTTTTTTTTTCTGCCTGGGAAATGCAGCCACTGCAAAATTTAATAAGCTAAGTTTTTCGAGTTTAAATGTCAGAACATGAAGAAAAAAGTTGAAAAATATACAAAGTACATCGTTTTAGATTAGACTTGTCTTGTCTGCAGTTTTTATTTTTTTCAGTGCTCGCTCGAACGTAAATTCTCGATGGATCTGGTTTTGTGGGCTGTTAACTCTATTGATAAAAAAAATTCTACGAAGCGTTCCGGTCCTGGGGAACCGGCTTGCCCTTTGCAGTCGCATCCGGCCGGGTATATCATGGATTCCTGGGGCGAATGGAAGATGTTATGCCTGGACGTGCTTTCTGTCGAGGATGTGGAGGGTATATTCATAATTGGAATTATGATAGCAGGTGCTATGCTTTTTGGCTTGTGTGGAGTTCTCTTCTATCGGAAAATCAGGAAGACTTAGGCGATCAACGCGCTGACTAAGCTTCCTTCTCAGACCGAGTCTGTGATCCGAGCTGTGACATCGATGAACCAGCTGCTTTATGAGCTGAACCGCAAAGTGGATGCGGCAGAGGACCGCAGACCACCGGTAAGGTTCGGGACTCGTGTGTAGCACCCAGGAGGGTCACATCTGGAAGTTGATTCATTGTTCGGGTCGGTGAAAAGTTTCCCATAATTTGGAGTGTATTGGATTCCAGACAGCCACCTGGACTTCAAGGCCACAGAAAGAACACTGTGAGCCTGCCCTAAAGATAAATCATGCTAATCTAATCGGACTCCCTGAGTCAGCCGGGACAGGCTGACAACAAAATCTCCGGAGTGGAGCAACTGAAGAAATGAAGCTTCTGTCGCACCCCCTCCCCCTCCCCGGAGAACTATTCTGTGTCCTCTGAGTCAGATAAGGCTGGCTGATCACGTCATCATCAGAACTCTGGCTAATCTGAATGGAGCTCATGGACTTGTCTCACTGCTTCGCCCTCAAATGCAAATGTGATTTGTCTTAAATGTGTGCTTGCTGGTAGAGTTTTTTGATGTCTCATATGGTGTCCTGAAAGACAAAATGTGATATATCTTTTTTGTAATACCAACGCTACTACCCTCATGGCTCTTTCCTTGTTTTCACACCTATAACTTTCATCCCAATACGGATGGGATAGGCCGCGCTGAAGGACATATTTTGATGTCTCATATGGTGTCCTGATAGCAGCAGCTTCACACACGTAGTCCCCTTCAGGATGACTGTGCATACATATTCACGCTGTACTGGTGCAAACTTGTGTGCAATGTTAATAAAAGTACTCTGACTCTGACTCTCTGACTTGTTTCTAACAAAAGAACATCCTCCATATTCCTAACTGATTTGTACATTTTCATTGTTTATCTGTGTGATGAATAACCACAAGCTGCGCACATTTCTTACACCCACTGATTTCTAGAGGTTCTCTCACCCTTTCTCCTCCTTTGCTTGTTTACAGGCCTGCTACCATGCTGCACACCTGGAATCACTTCCTCCTCATCAGTGGACTGTATAAAAGCTTCAGTGATCCAACACTACATACACCTCCTTTTCCTTGGACATTTCCTCTTCCCCCTGGGGCATTGTTGTAGTGTGGTTGACTCTGGATTTAACTCTTGTTTATTATTTTAGCGACTCTGAGAAGATCTTTCTGATCATCTGTGAACTTTACTATTAACTTTGGCTTAGATGGGAAGTTTGGTAGGGGTGTTGCTCCAACATTTTTATCTTAACTAACTTTTCTCCTGTTTTGTGGCCAACCAGGGAGCATGTTGATTTTTATTTTTATTTTTTGATGAAAGGTGAATTAGTTGTTCTAGCCAGAAGGGGCATTCTTTTGTTTGTTGTGTTGGCCTTGAAGACCCTGAAGTTCATGGCTCCCCTTCTTTCTGTACCACCCAAAACTATTAGAATAAATAATTGTAATGCCAAGTTGGGCTATTTTTGAGTTATTAGCTTTGAGTTTAGTTTACAATGTTACACCATGTGCCTCCTAGGCTCGTTCCAAAGGTTGTAATAGCTTTTTCTTTTACCTCTTCACATCCCAGTTTAATCTTTGAACATGTTGAAATCATGTAGCTCTGAAGTCGACAAATTTATTTATAGAGCACATTTAAAACAGAAGCTGGTGTGACAGCCATTTTTTTTTTATTCATTCAAACTTTATTTACACAGAGAAATCCCATTGAGCTTTGAAGACTCATTTACAAGTGAGACCTTTTTAGACAGACAAAGTAATGTAAGTAACACGTGTAGGATTTGGAGGCAAAACAAAAAATCCTATTGAACTCACTCCTTGGCCGAGGAGAGCTACCCTGAGATTGACAAACTACCCGCACATAGTGACAGAGACATTCTGCAAGGGAGGGGAGATGACAAGAGCAGTGAGCGAGTCCAAGGACACTCCAGAGGAACTGTAGGAGTTCTGATAAGAATGGTATAATCTGTCAGTTCCCAATGGTGAGATCCGTAAATACTCTCAAGGGGTGTCGAGGTCGACCTACAACAGCGCCATAGAGAATCTAAGAGTCCTGAAATGATGGCACAATGTTTATTCTTCAGCCGGGTCCCTCTGATAGGTTGGCAGACTTCCTCGGTGAGAGGGGAGGGTTTTGATGTGTTTTGACCCTGACACCTCCAACGCAGACAAATACAGTAAAAGCTGCCACCATTTTATCACTTCAATTTGTTAGTCAGTTTAAATGTACAACAGTCTCCTGTGATGCTACGTAATTAAAATCTGTCAGTTGAGGTGCTGCCAGTTAAAGGTTAGTTTGTCTAAGAAATGGTAAAATGGTTTTATAAGATAGCCTCACCACCAGATTCTGTCACTAGCTGTAGAAAGTGGCATCCTAAGATGATTTAAAGTGAGACTAAACCCAGGTTGAGACGGTAACTCCTCCTTCCAAAATCTCCCTGAAAATGGGCGTGTCGAGAGACAAGGAAGGGTGGAGGTAGAGTTGTGCTTTTGTTCACGCCTCCACCTGCAACAACCTAAAACAAATTAAACCTCTAGCCAACAACATACACCAAGCAACAACAAAGAATAAACATGTAGATGTATTTATCTATTCCACCCATTCCATCCAAAACCAAAGGCCTAAAACAATGAAAATGAAAATAAAAATAAAACCGCTTGTCAGGAGTGAAATGCAGCATTTCCATATAAGGTATGCACTTCTCATCTCTGCAGGGGATTGGCTCTGCTTGAACCACCTGTGTGACATCACACATGAGCAGACATGTCACACATGAGCGTTTGCACAAATAAGAAAATTAAGGTGTAATCCACCAGTTCAACCCATAGAACTACCGTAAACACATTTTTAGACCAAATATTGCCAAATATTGCCAATTTACACAGATATGCACAATTATGTGAGAATAAACACAGCCATAGTGCTAGATAATATTTTACACACATTCTAGGGAGTTTATCAGCTAAAAAAAGTTAATTTTGGGTTTAGTCGCACTTTAAAATGAAGGTGGTGGATGATATGCATTCATTTTAAGGGTTATAGTAATTGTGGCTGTAGTCTCTGTAGTTAGAGACCAGAACAGATTTGACGCTGTACCAAACAGGAATAGATGCGCTCACAGATGTTCACAAAAACTGTTATTTAGATGCCTTCATCAGCATTCAACATTTGCAGCTGTGTTACTGCTTTGGTCATCCGTCCTTCAGAAACACTTACTTTTAAAGCAGAGCTCTAAATTGGAGTGTAGTGATCACCAGAGGCCTAATGTCTAAATGTGTATTGCATCATGTTGGAACACCTGAACCACACTGTGAGCATGTTTATCAGCCTTTCTGTGCCCCCTGCCTCTTTGTTGTCCAATCAGCAGTTGTTTGTACACTTTCCACTAACTCCTCTGCCTCACCCCGAGCGAAGGCAGGTGTTGGTAGCATCCTTCTTCCTCGTGGCATTTAGCTTTGAGTGGCAGGATAATAACACAGAGGCATGAAGCATGGACAAAAATAGCTCCAGGCTGCACTTTTAAGGATGAAAAAACATGCTGGCTTCTTCTGTTTCGCATGCATATTTTAGTTTAAAGCGTTTGGATCAAAGCATGGTGGACCATTTTAGCACCAGTGGTTATACAGATGAAGGGAGCTCAGTACACAAGATGCACAACAGACGAATGCTGCGAACTCCTCTGGGACTAAACTAAAGCTCCCTTGGGCTATACAGAGAAAAGGTTCATCATGAACAATGCAAAGGATGTCACACTTATTGCTTGCTAAAGTGTTACCAATCATCAGCGGGGAGGTGTGCTGTTTTAGAGCCCTGCCAACTGGTTTATTAAACTGTGACTGGTAATTTATACAACACACCAGACACTGTTTTATGCTTCTTCCTCCAAATGTGGGCTTTTCAGTGTGCTTTATACGCTAGCTGCTGTACATTAAGCACATTGTATACATGGAGTACAGTAAGTGTAAATAAAAAGTTTGGTCAGTGATATTTAATGGGTTGTGACTTTTTAATGCCTTGAATTTGGCCTTGAATTTGACATTTAGCTATCTTAAAGGCTGAAGTGTCCATGTTTCTGAGTACCAATGTCTGTTTAAACAACAATGTTTCCAAATGGATTCCAAGGAAAATAATCAGAAGTAAACCTGAAAAATTGTTTAACGCTGTAATGACAGAAAGGTAAACAAGATTTAAATTAAAACATTTTAAATTTTCCATGTTGAATTTTCATCTTTCCAATGTTTTCTTATTGTTTAGCAGCTGTCTCTGTGTGCTCTGGTTTCCAGTCAGTCAAAAGGCTTTTTCAGGTTAATTAGTGTTTCCAAACACAGTGTTAGTATTAGCCAGTGTTGGGAATGTTACTTTTAAAAAGTAATTAATTATAGTTACGCTACTTCTCCCAAAAAGTAACTGAGTTAGTAACTGAATTACTCCCCTATAAAAGTAATTGTTACCAGGGAAAGTAACTTGTTTGTTTGGTTGGTTTAAGTTTAAATATCAAAGTCAAAGTCAACTTTATTGTCAGATCTGCAATATGTACTGTACAGGACATACACAGGACCGAAATTGCGTTTCTCTCAGTCCCTCGGTGCAACAGTAAACATCTAAACATTGAAACACTGAAACATATAATAATAGACATAAGCATAAAATAGTAAAACTAACATTGTCCTGAGTTTTTTTTTTTTTTTGCATAGCGGTGCAAGAGCATGAAAATCCACACCAACTCTAAAACTAAAACATTAAACATTTAATGAACATAATACTGTCCTGAGTTTTTGCATACTAGCACAAAAAAAAGAGTATAAAAAGTATAACTAAAATAAACTAAAGGTTTCTAGCATTGACATTTGCAAAGTGGCAAAGCAGCGTATGAGTCAATGTACACAGTATATGTATGAGGTAGTAGTTGATGTTGTTATAGAGGCAAAAAGTGGCATATGCAGTAAGGCACATTGGGCATCCCTAAATAAGACCGTTCAGAGCACACTGTATATGTACCAGCAGTGGTGTAGATATTAGAGTAGTGTAAATAAATGTAAACAGTAGTAATTACATGTAAGCAGTAGTAATAAAAGTAAACAGTATTAATAAATGTAAACAGAGAATGTAAACAGTATTATGATTATAGGCAGTGATGTAATACAGACATTAGTGCAAGTATGAGAAGTAGTGCATACTTGCACTAATGTCTGTATTACATCACTGCCTATAATCATAATACTGTTTTTAGTGTTTTTAGTGTTTTCTACGAATTTAAAGTAGAAATGTAAAGACAGGTACTTAACACAAAACTTACTGCACCTCAACAGAACATGACTGGATGACATACTATACTTCAAGTGTTTTCTTCATTACAAAAATACAGTTTAACAAAATATTATAACAATTGTGTTTTTAGCTCTATGTACTGTACACTGTACTGTTCAAGTGTTTTCTTAGAAATAAAAGTAAACAGTTAAAATAAGTGATTTAACTCTGTAGTGTAAAATAAAATCAAACCCTCACACAACTGTTTCTTCAAGTATTTTCTTAAAAACAAAAGAACCATTTTGACAATATTCATCAGATTAGAGTTGCTCACGACGGACGTAGACAAACACTTCGCTCCGGGACATAATGTACACTTCACATGCCCGTTCTTGCTTTTTACCTCAAGGAGAGTAAAGTAGTGTCTGCATTTCCACTTTGCAAACGTCAACTTTCCCTCCAGACTCGCTATTGCTGCAGGACTTCTGCTAACTTTTCAGATTTGGAGCTGCAGCTTGTGGTTTGCAAGTGAACTGAACAACAAATCCTCTGATTGGCTTACCTCTACCTGTTACTCTACCATAGCGAATCATCATCATCCTTTATACAGTATAGGATTGTTTCACCCCTCCCTCCCAGAGCCCTTCTGCTCCCTCCTACCCTCACCAAGGAAAAAAAGTAAGCAAACAGCTTACGAGAGCCGGAGCGGAAGACAAAATAACGTACACCATTTAGTGGTCGTAACGGTAATGGCGTTGTAACGATAGACATAGTAACTACTTAGATTACCCGTTAATGAAAAAAATAACTCCGTTTGTAACGCCGTTTATTTGTACTCCGTTATTCCCATCACTGGTATTAGCAAGATCAGGCATGGTATCTGTGGTGACCTTCTTTCCTCTCCAGGATGTCCTCCATACCATACGGCAGCTCAGATAAGCTCCAGCTCACTGCAACAATAAAACGACGAAACTGCAATACAGAATGAAAGGACTGGTTAAATGTTTTATTGGCTTAATTTTTTTACAAGTTTGCTTAATTTTTTTGTAAATGGGAGTATACTGGATTCTACTTTAATGTTTTGTACCATCATGCCAAGGGTTGTCCCAGTTTCTTTGTGACAAGTACAAGGCATAGTGATAGGGCTACCAAGCTCAACCAGTGGAAAACTTTCAGGTGCACACGTTAAATGAAGGTAACTTACTTTGATGAATTTTTCACCTGATCTCATTGGTAATCTTCCTTCGTAAGCAATGAAAATAATTTCATTTGCCAAAGTAAGTAGCAAACTAGAGAAATTTCATTCCCTGCGAAAATACAGTGTGAATGCTTATTGCTGAACAACTGGCTGAAAAACAGCAGAAGTTAGCACAAAACAAAAATCATGATGAAATAGCTGAAATGGAATAACAAACCTAAGTTAGTAGAAGAAAGCAGAAAGAACACATTGGCTGACTTTGGTTTAAATAAGCAGAAATGAGCTCAAAAACAAGCAAATGAGCAAAAATAGCTGAAATTGGCAAGAAATGGGTGAAAAGTAGCCAAAACGGCAGAAGTTTAAATCACCAGAAGAAAGTAGAGGGAGCACAATTGTGCCCAATTAGGCTGAAAGAAGCCGAAATGAACACAAAATAATGGATTTATCTGAAAAGAAAGCTGAAATTTGCAAAGAAATTACTGAATAGTAGCTATAAAAACAGAAAGAAGTTTAAATTATCAGAAGCTAGTGCACTATTTTGCTGGCCGAAAAAGTTAAATCGGCACAAAAAATGTGGAATCGGCTGAAAAGGCTCAAATTAGCATAAAAGCAGCTAAATAGTATCTGAAATGATACAAGTGAAATAGCAAAAATAGCTGAAACTTGTGGAAATAATCTGAAAGGAGCAGAACAAGCTGAAATTGGCTGAAATAAGTTAGAAGAAGCACAAAAATGTTAGCAGGATAAATCTGAAAGGAGCAGAAAACAATAAATTAAATGAAAGTAAATAAAAATAAACATTTAAATTTGCACAAAGAAAGCTGAAAGATGCTGAACTGGAACAAAATGTGAAAAGAGCAGTAAAAGGTAGTAAACACGTCTAAAGATATGAAGGATGTAAAATTAGCTTAATTAATTTTCAATGGGGAAAATATGGCATAAAATACTAAATATCTCAAATGCACCAGTATCAAAAAACATAGCACTCCTCTCCTGAAAGAGCTGAAGTATAGTGACTATAATAATAATACATATGGAAAACAATTGTGTGATTGCTTAATTAGCACTCACACAATTACAGAGGACTGGGAATAAAACAAAACCACGTTGAGGCTGTTTAAAAAAAAAATTGACAGTTTGGGTATATTAATATCATGCCTTAAAATTAATGGTCAAGAATACTGTATACTTGAGAAATAGAGGTAGAGGAAGGAGGAAGACATTCACCCTTCCAAAAAATGTTAAGTCACTTGTTTGTACAACCTTGGCATTTATTGAACTGAACATGTCCTTCCATTGAGAGTGACTTTTATTATCACCTGCTGCCAAAAGGTGAAGGCAGATGAAAATAGTTCTGTCTGTCTGTCTGTCTGTCTGTCTGTCTGTCTGTCTGTCTGTCTGTCTGTCTGTCTGTCTGTCTGTCTGTCTGTCTGTCTGTCTGTCTGTCTGTCTGTCTGTCTGTCTGTCTGTCTGTCTGTCTGTCTGTCTGTCTGTCTGTCTGTCTGTCTGTCTGTCTGTCTGTCTGTCTGTCTGTCTGTGAATGTGTGAGAGAGTTACAAAAATATCTCATGAACCACTAGACAGATTTTATTGAAACTTTCAGGAAAACAATTATTAGATGTACGTCTTCAACTTGACAACCCAGTTCAATGAAGTGGGATTTTTTTTCTTTCACATGTTAGATAAATTTGTTTGAATTGTTCTAAAGTGGGGTGACCTTCTGGCATTTTGTGTTGTCACTGGAAACACTTGAAAAGGTCTTTGTTGTCCTGTTGTATTATTCTTGATGATGGCACAATGCTGTAGGAACAGGCAAATTAATAGAAAGTTTTTCAGATTAATTAACGTTTTTCTTCAGAATAATCCACAATATAATAAATCCATAAATTGGAGCAAACTGACTGAACATTGAAAATATAAATTATTCAGACCACAAGACTGTGAAAGATAACTGAATTTCAAGACCTGCTCACATTTTATTACCAGAATTCTCTGTTCAGGATATATTTAAAAACTATAAGAGGTTGAATTTAATGCATTGTTCTGTTATCTGTCAGCTGGGTGTGAGCTGGGTTGGGAAGCTACTCTCCTCCCCTCACTGCTTTCAGAGATAAGAGTGAAGCAACTGAAAATGTTACAAAATTAAAATACCTCAGAACGCCAACAGCCACGCAGAGTAACACTATTTCTTACAATGATGGATTTAAATTCTTCGTAAGTACACATGTCCTCTCTGTTTTCAGTATAATTGAGCTGTTTTCATAGAATTTTCTGAAAATACAAAAATGTGCAGTCTGTAAAAATGTCTTTTAGTGAAGAGAAGCTGACAGATGGTGAGAGCGGCAGTCTTAAAAAGAGCAAAAGTAAGCAAAAGAAGAAAGATGCTTGGAGACCAGAGGGACCCAGAGACCCATTTGCCATGGTTTGTGTTTCAGTGTTTGAGACTTTTCACATTAGATGTAAGACTGATGTTTTGCTTGCACTACAACAATCAGGCTTCACTGGTCATTTGAACTCGATCCGATAACCTTCACATTTGGTGGTAAAGATGAGGTTCCTAAACAAATTCTACCCGGCTCCTTCATTTGCTGTGCCAGTTGGACTCTCTGCCAGAGAAGACACAGCAGGAGATACAGAAAGCCCTTCATCTCTTCTCCGTGGGCCAATGTTTGCCAAAGACCCTGCAAGATGCCAAAAAACATACCTACCACTTCTGGGACACACAACCTGTCCCCAAATTGGGTGAGAAGACAGTCCTCCTGTAATTTATTATACAAGTCTAAATATTTTGCAAGCACAACATAGCTCTTGTAGCCACTTCTGTTACAGCTTGGGTCATTTTCAGGTGAAATCTTTTAATATCTGTGCTTAGCTTGTTTATCCAGTTAGAAATAAACTAGATTTTTTTTTTCAAACTGAGGTAGTTCAAATATTTATCTGAAAATGGTAAGATATGAATTGTTCAACAATTCTCTCCACAAGTTACAGATGGTCCAGAACTCAGCTGCCCGTGTCGTCACTCAAACCTCCTACTATGATCACATCACTCCTGTCCTGCAGCAGCTCCACTGGCTCCCGGTTAAATCACGCATCATCTTCAAAATTCTACTCCTCACGTTCAAAGCTATCCACAACCTTGCCCCTCCTTATCTATCTGACCTCCTACAAATCTCCATCCCATCACGCTCTCTCAGATCCTCCTCTTCACTACATCTCCATGTACCCTCTGCCCGCCTCTCCACCATGGGGAGCAGGGCCTTCACCTGCTCTGCCCCTCACCTCTGGAACGCCCTACCGCCAGACCTTCGAAACACCACCTCCCTTTCTCTGTTCAAGACTGCCCTGAAAACCCATCTCTTTAGACTAGCTTATCATTAACTTTACTAAATGTATTTTTATATTCCATTTTATATCCTTTATGTATTTTACATTTCAATTTGTCACTGATAATGTTTGCTCTGTATTACACTGTGTTGGTTTTGTAAAGGATTATGAGGAGGTCAATATTAATACTGACCTCTTTACCTTAATTAATTTACTTATTCAGATTGAATAGTAATTTCACGGATTCTTTTCTTTTTCAGTTTACCCAATATTTCTGTGATCTTTATGATGGATAAATAAACAGAGCTATAGAGTGACAATGGACACGTTAACTTAGTTGGTATGCCAGGCGACACTACCATTTATTTAAAATAAATCACTAAATTAACACCATTACACTTGATTGATATGATTTCACTTTCTTTCAATTTAATACGTCAGCACACTTAAATTCAACACAACAGACTTCAATACTGGATGTTAAACATATTTAGTCTGTGGGCTCTTTAGCTTAAAATAGTTTCCAGCTTAGAATTGAGGGAAAAAGATAGGAGGAAGATTTAAGAAGAATTGGGAGGTTAAGAGAGGAAGTTTATCTTGCATTTATGAAACCAGATGACACTCTTCCATACGCGTCCAGCTAAGATATCATCACACCTCCAGCAAGCAAACAGCGGCTCCTTTACCTTAAGACGTCCGCCTCGGTTCTGGTAAAGAGCTGTGATCAGCCTTGGACTGACGAGTCGTCGGTCCCGCAAGTCCAAGCTGGACTCCACACGTGTTTACCTTGTCGGTGTCGGTGATACTCGCTTTCGTCGGCAGAAGCCGTGGCAGTCGTGGTTTTTTGGCTCAAGATAACTTATTCCAGGAAGGAATAACAAAGTTTTGAGCTTACGCTCATTCGACGTGGACTCATAACAGCCTGTTATCAGTCCTTAGCTGAAGACGAAGGTCGTTAGCTCTTGACCAAACGTACCCCAGCTCTTTGGGAAAGGTTCACATCTCTTTGAAGTTCCCAGAAACTCTCAGGAACCTTCTGGTTCCTTCCAAACTCTTGCAGACTCATCCGTTCCAGCAACAGCTTAGAACTTAAAGAAGGATCTGAGATGAGAGTAACTTGTCTCTTTTTCATTGGTCCGTGGACCAGTCGAGCAATTCACTTGCCATTATCACGACCCAAGGTTACAGCCCGAGCAGAGGGAAATTGTTTAGGAAAAGACAGAGCAGCTGGAGCCCTTTTCATGAGAAACAACGGATTAACTGTCTTCTGACTTTCTAAACAAAACCGTCTGGTCTCTCTGACCCGAGACTTCAACTTTAACACAGCAGTGAACACCGTTTAACTCTTACAGAATAACACAGCTTAAAAGCACACATCATGAAAATGACAAAAGTTATTCTTTTGATCACATCAGCCTAAAATCAAAGATAGAAATAGTCTCTTTTGGTGACTATATTCTCAGATTACAACTAATGGAATGATTTTGTGGTAAATGTCTTGCTTTACTGAGAGGTCAGTAAAGGTCATCTCTGGAACAGTTCAAAAGTACACAGGTGTCTTAAAGTGGACATGGTCATGCCCACTACAGTTTGTTAAGTGTCCTTGGGTGTCCTGAAAGGCGCTTTTAAATAAAATGAATATTATTATTATTATTATTATTACAGTATAAAATCTCCATGGACCCTCAAACCAAAAGTTCTAAACTCCCAGTTCACCTGCTTTAAGCTAAACAGTTGCTTGAATGCAGTTTAGTTTCTTTTTATTTATTTATGTTTTGTTTTTTTTCATAATGGATCTTATGAACTTAGGAAACAATTTTAGCAATGTATTTCTCAAAATTGTAAAGAAATCATTGTGAAAAAATATATATACTGTACATACCCGAAACTATTAGAAAGATCCATCATTTTAATTTATTACATCAACCATTTTCTAGCATTTCATTGGTTCATTCTAACTACAACGCATTGCTCAATATACTAATCAAGTAATGCATTGTGGGTAATAAGAATGGATGGGTTGGTAAATTACATGCAGGTCACTACGTAAGAGATATAGATATTTTATTTCAGAAAAATGAGCTGCCTCTTTATGCTCTCTAACTCACTTGATTAGTTCGCTATCCAATTATTATTCGGTCAAATTTTATAAATCACCTAAAAATGGTATGAGCTATATACATGCATGCTCACCACTTCCATTAGCCAGTAACCTTTATACTTTCCAGAGTACCATTATTATTATAATACAGCAACAGAAATCACCAGCAGCCAACTCATTACCACAATTCATCGCCCAACAGTGGCAGATCTTGTGTATAGAAATGGTCATGGAGTGTCATGGTTTTCATAAAGCATTGCAAGTCCCAGGCTGTAAAGCAAATAATCAAACCTGAACAGGCCAAGACCAAATTATTCAAACTGGATGGATGGTTTTTTTGTTTATTTGTTATAACAAGAGGAAAAGAGTCATAAAGACTAACTTACAGCACAGTTAGGTAAAGTACAGTACAATCAGGTGTGAAAGAAACCCCTCTCTTTGTGAAAAGAGATGAAAGCTGTCAGTCCAAAACATCAGGATGATTTGATCCAAGATACTGTAAATTGATTAAACTTTGGACTGAAAATCTCTCCACTTATGATTCACAATTCAACCTACTAATGGAGCTTGTTATCTTGTTGATTACAGCCATCTTTAATTGTTCATATTTCATGTGTCTGAGGTAAAGTGTTTCTCATTTTAGCCGACAGCATAATGACCCATGGTCCAATAGCAGAGGCTGTGACCAGTGTTCGAAATGAGCCCTACTCCCTCCCTCAGGGCTTCTTCTGGGATACTCTTGACCTGAGCAGTCCTGCAGTGGTAAGTCAATGTTCAGCTGAAGTCAACCATTTCATAATCAGCCTGCTTTACGTGGGAAAGTTCTGGCATGACAGCAGGTTAGACTCCACTTTCAACTTCAGACAAGTGTTGCTCTTTGCCAAACATGTCAGTCAACTCAACGAACATTTGAAACCCAGGAAATTAAAGATCAGGAGAAGTCAACAAATGCATCCTCTTTTTATTTATTTATCTCAGCTAAGAGAGCTGTGTAATCTACTAAATGAGAACTACATGGAAGAGGATGACAACACAGTCAGATTTGACTTCTCCCTGGAACATCTCCAATGGTAAGCTCCATCAAGACGCATTCAAAGACCTCTGATTTGTAGATTTTTTTATATTACAAGTATTTATTGCTTAATATGAGAATAATTTTTGATATGATTGGAAAAACTCTGCTTTTTTAGAGGTATTAATGAAGTTATTTTCCTCCTTTTAAGGGCTTTGCAACCACCAAACTGGCTGCCCCAGTGGCACTTGGGTGTGAGAGTAGACGGCAATAAGAAGTTGGTCAGCTTCATTGCCGCTGTTCCTGCCGAGGTTTGCATTTATGAGACGTGAGTAGCTCGTAAATATATGTGCATACAGTAAAACTATGTGTTGTGTGAAACATCTGTTGAGCGGCATCAGTACACGGAGCATTAACGTAGTATTTAGTAGACACAGGTCCCTCTTGTAAATGAGTCCCCGTGGCTCAACGAGGCTAGCTTGTATAAATAAAGGTTGAATGAATGAATTTCTGACAAGCTAAGGCCTGAAAAATGTCGTGCAGGAAGAAGAAGTTGGTGCAAGTCAAATACCTTTGTGTCCATAAGAAGCTGCGCCACAAACGGATGACTCCAGTTCTGATCCGAGAACTCACCAGACGGGTCAACCAGCAGGGTCTCTACCAGGCTGTGTATACAGCTGAGACAGTGCTCCCCACACCGCTGAGCTCCTGCAGGTAGCAGGAGTCCTGATCACAGCCACATTTCTATGATGGTTGGGACATTGGGTGAAATGTAAATGAAAACAGAATGTAATGATTTGCAAAACGTATAGGTGTCATTCCATTTCAATTTCAATTCTGTTTATTTATATAGCACCAAGTGAGAACAGAAGTCATCTCAGGGCACTGAACAGAAACATTCATATACATAAAAAGTAAGTTTATAACATTAATTATCTGAGGAGCAGACTGCTTTGAGTTTAAAGGTGGAGTCTGCAGTTTCTGTAGAACATCAGCACTTAGAAAAAATTTCAACAAGCAAAGCATTCTGATCCCTCCCCCTCAGAGCCATATATGGCACTGCCCCCTTGTGGTCTGTTAAAATTCAAATTCAAGCTCTGTTTTTATTGGCTGATTCGAATTCAAGCTTGGTTTTTATTGGCTGGTTACAAACTCTGTTTTTATTGGCTGTCAGTGTCCTGGTCACTCTGTGTTTTCAGTGTTTTTATAAATGCTGATAGAGAAGCAAGGGGACTATAGTTTTTTTCAGAGATTACTTTGTCTAACATCAGTTTGTCAGTAGATAGTGACTGAGTGAAGAAATATGTTAAAAATATATTGTTTGAAAAGTTACAGACTACATTACAATCTTACATACTGTAGCTTTAACTCCATCACAGACTCTCATGTTGAGCAAGCATGAAGGAAACAGTGGAAAAACTCCCTCATGAGGAAGAAACCTTCAGTAGAACCAGGCTCAGGACAAGCTGCTTTGACTGGGTGGGTTTGAGAGGAACAGGAAGTAGGAACAGATACACAATGGCAGGTCGAGAATCACATGTTAATGGTATCAAATGAAAACTATTCAATTGTAACTATTTATTTTAAGAAATGTGGTCAATTTGTGCTCTAGTAGTCTAAGCTTATAGAAGCATAAAAAGCCAACCCTAACTATAGGATTTATCATGAAGGAAAGTCTTAATCCCAGTCTTAAAACTGGACAATGTGTCAGCCTCATGGACAGAAACTGGAAGTTGGTTGCACCAGAGAGGAGCCTGATAACTGAAAGATCTTCCTCTCATTCTGCTTTTTTAAACTCTAGGAACCTTAAATAAGCCTGCAGTCTGAGAGTGAAGTGCTCTGTTAGGAAAATATAGAGCAATAAGATCTGTAATATAAAACAGAGCTAGGCTGTTGATGGCTTTGTAGGTTCGAAGTAAGATTTTGAATTCAGAAATCCTAGAGAAAGATAGTAAAAAATGTTTAAACTAATAAAATGTATATTTTGGGAGGGGTGGGTATGATTATACATCTTATGGCGTTAACACATCTCATAATGTTAGAACTGGCCCAGTGTACACTGTGAAATACACCCTTTTTAATATCAGCCTGTACATGTCTAGGAACTGAGGAGACCAGCTGCTGGAGGGGAATGTTTTCTTATTCTTGTCTAATGTAGTGAGTGGTGGTGCAGAGGTTGGAGAAAGTGGGCCTGTGATAAGGTCTCCGGTTCGACTCCCCGGACCAACAACGTCAAAATGTGGGTGGGAAAAGTAAGCACCCACACCTGCCTCCACCCTCGTTTGCCCCGCTCTAGGCCCTTGAGCAAGGCCCTTAACCCCCACCATTTGCTCCCCCAGGCACCCTGGATAACAGCTCTCTGCTCCACACAGAGGGCTGTGGTAGCTTAGTCTGTGGTTGTGTCAGGAAGGACATCTAATGTAAAAACAATTGCCAAGACTTTGTGTGAACTGGGACCCTGTCAATTAATCTCATTTGTTACAAAATGCTCCTTCAGCTGTTTCCTTTTGGTAGCGCTTTCTTTAGCAGCCTTTCATTGCCCCAGTTTTTATTTTTGCTAAAAAAAAAAACAAAGTCAGAGTTACCTCTTTTCACCAAAAATGAAACATTTTGGTTTAAAAGATACAAAATGTTTACTGTGTTCAATTGGAAATACAATATGAGTTTATTAAATTTGTAAACCAGTTCATTCACATAACTGTTTTCACATTTTAGACAATGTTCCAGCTTTTTTATTAATTGAATTGTTGAACATAACATAAATTTGGTATTTTTCTATTAAGCAACGTCTGCTTTGATCCCTGCACTAATCTTTGTAGTTTGTGGCTTCGCCCCTTGAATCCTCGTAAGCTAATAGAGGTCAACTTCCCAGGGCTGAGACACACCATGAGTCTTCAGCAAGCCCTGAAGTTCAACCGTGTGCCTGAGGTTAGTGAGTGCTGCCATCTGGAGACCAATACTACTGTTCAGACAGTAATATTGATTCAAGCAATAAAGTTTTTGCTGCATTTTCTGAAGTGCATTTTTTTCCTACCCTAGGTTACAAAGGTGCAAGGAATGCGCCCGATGATCAAAGAGGATGCTCCAGGGATCCTCTCACTACTACAGAAAAATCTCAGCAAGTTTCACCTCAGCCCCCTCTTATCTCTGCAGGAAGCAGAGCACTGGTTCTTGCCAAGGGAGAATGGGAATGACACCTACGTGGTGGAGGTTGGACCTCACTGCATATCTACTTTTTAAGTTTTATTGCACAGAAAAAGAAAATCCACCAACCTTTAAGAACTTTTACTCGTGCTGTTCTGTCGTGGCTCAAAGTGGATTGATCTTCCCTCCTTCCCTACACAGCGAGATGGCGGCGTGCTGACAGATGTGGTGAGCTTCTATAGCGTCTCCTTCAGAGTGCTCAATCATCCAGTCCACACTAGTCTCAGAGCAGCTTACCTTTTCTACATCGCCTCTTCTGCCACAGAGCTGGCAGGACTCATGGAGGACACGTTGGTCCTCGCCAAATCTGTAAGTGTGTATCAACAAAAACAAAAAATGCACGATATAATCGGCATGGTATCGGTATCAGCTTATATTAGCGATAAAGTTAAATATCTGACATAGGCCATTCCATCAAAATAACTCACCGATTTAATACTTTGTAAAAGGTGCTGTTTTTTAAAATATATTTATAATGTATTACATCATTTTCACCCCCATTTTTGGAATCTGCATTTGGTAGCAGGCCAAACTAACAAAGACCATGCAGAATAATGTTGTATTTTAATTCCACAGCAGAGAAAAGCTATGCAGTCTCTGTAGGTCTAGGAAAATAATAATGGTAATGATATCAGATATCGGCCAAATAAGTTTTAACATATCAGATATCGGACTAAAATGCAATATTGTGCATCCCTAAACAATATAAATGTATATACAGGGAACCCTCGAGTTACGTCAGGGTCCCGGACCTAAGGATGAGACTTAGGTTGATTTTGCCGTATCTTGCGGACCAAAAACACGTGCCGATCGTAGGTCCGCGTTTCTGACGTAGGTTGCGGCTATACCACTAACGGAGCGCCGCACACACATTTAACGGCATGAGACTGAACAAGTGGACATACTAGGCCATAAACATGCACAGAACTTTACATGTACAGTACAGTAAATGAATACAATAAATAAAAAATATAATTTCTTACTTTGAGCTGGTCAAAGCCTGCCTTCGTCTTTTAGCATTAGCTCTTGCACCCGTCCGAGCTCCCCCAGCTTCCTTACGCTCCACACGCACACACGTGGTCAAAACTGTTTAAAAGAAGGACTGTTAGCTTCTTAACTTCATACATTTGGAGCCAGAAAAAAAAAAACTTACTGAAAGCCGTTTCTCCGCGATGTTCCTCCATCCAAAACAAGCTGCTCGGCGTTAGCTGCTGTTAGGCCCCGCCATTAGCAGCACTTGTTAGCATGTCAGTTCATTCAAAAAGGCTGTCGGCTTTGTATCTCCGCGTTAGCTCGGTGTCCCCCGACATCTTAGGCTGCCAGGCGGACATTTGCGGCGAGCTCCCGGCCGCAGATGGCCCCTCCGCGGCATGTCGGCTCGGTGTCTTCGCCTGCATTAGCTGCTCTATTAGCTGCTGTCATTAGCATGTCGGGCGGCGTTGTGGGAGCGATCGCGGGGCGATCGGCGGCTGCTCCTCCGGGCCTGAGACGTCCACAGAGTTCACCGAGTGTTTCCAGCTAATTTATCCGTATGAGGCAACCCTGATCGGACACACGGTCCTCCAGAGCCAGCTGACAGGAGCCTCTATGGCGGAGCTCCATTGACCGCACTTGGGAATTGTAAAATGGCGACCGGAAACGACCGGAAGTTGCGTAAATACGATAAAATTGTAATAAAAACATAATATTAATAATTATACTTTATTTATAAAGCCATTTAAAACAACCACAGCTGCAACAAAGTGCTGTACACATGAAATTAATAACATTTAAACACACACAAAAAAATATATATATATATTTTTTTTCATATTTTTATTAAATATGATACA
>JBBPBX010000369.1:58821-98628 GCA_038048925.1 Garcialebias charrua
ATATACTTTTCGTCTTTCGCACTACAATATATATATTATATACTATATATATTTTTTTTTTTATGTCAAAGTTAATAAATTCATCAAGCACTGAATGTCGTTCCCAAAATATACTCAGAGCACAAACTGATCATGCAATAACTGTTTTAAAACTGTCTGTTGATTAGCAAAATATCTCATTAACCACTACACAGATTGCCATTATAATCCAAAAATGTAATGTTTGACTGTACATTTGTGACTGATCAACTTTTGGAGTTAATCCTATCACAATTATAGATAAAACTCCATATTACACATATTGAGCGCAAATTTGAGCATTTGTAGTTGAGTCTCATCCTCAAACTCGATGTTATGAGATAATCAAGATCAAGGTTTCTTTATTTGACATTCGCACCACATGTGGTGGAACGAAATTGTGTACACAGTGTTCCAGCTACATCCAACAAAAGTATAAATTGTAAAGAAAAACAGTAATAAGATCTAAGATATGAACTAAGAAATACGCTAAACCAAGAATATGCTAAGCCCTAGTAGTACAAAGACAATGCGCCAAACAGCAGCACGAACATGAGTCTGTGTGAGCAGATGAGGACGAATGAACACAGCAACATGAAATAAATCAGCAGCATGAGAGCAGCATGGATAATCAGCAGAACATATAAAAAATGGCACTACAGTACAGTACAGTGATTTATTTTTCCACATAATGCACAGTTATTTACAAGGTTTGAGCTACAATCATTATTTTTTTCTCATCACAAGACTATTTTTATTTAATATTCTGGCATATAAGGTGGTGGGCAATATGCTTTCCCTCAAGGAATGCTCAGTTGTATTTAGAAATAATCAGATTTTATTATCTTTAAACCAACAGTTCAGTTTTCTTACTGTGAGTTTAACTCTACTGTTCTCATTCCTCCCTAACAGAAAGGCTTTGACATTGTCTGTGCACTGGACGTGATGAACAACAGGAGTTTTCTGGAGAAGCTCAAGTTCACTATCAGTGACAAGAGAGTTCATTACTACTTGTACAACTGGATGTGTCCTGTCATGAGCCGCGACAAGGTACTCAACAAAGTAATCTCTGCACTTGTCAAGAGACAATATTGTCTGTCCTTTCGCTCAGAGGTCTTTTAAGGATAGAGCCTGAAGCGGCGAACATCTTGGAAACTGTCAAAATTCGTCACATATGGAGTTTGGGTTGGGGACAAGGTTTATATAGGTACACCTAAATCAACTGGACAATCTGGGAACATGTTTCAAAAAGCCGTTATTTTTGCTCAAGTTACAAAACGGTACGAAGCAAGAAATTTAATGTTTTGGTTTGTCAGCTTCATTTAATTTGTCAGCTTGCATTATTTCCTGCATTTAAGGTGTATGATCCATTCGAATCAGCTTAATTAGTTGATTTTTTTCTGCATACAAGCGCAACTTTAAATGCTAATTAAACAGAGGTGGGTAGGAACGAGTTACATTTACTCAGTTACATTTACTTAAGTAGCTTTTTGCGAAAATTGTACTTGTGAGAGTAAATGTGAAAGACTTATACTTTTACTTGAGTAAATTTTAGGGGAGAAAACCGTAACTTTTACTCAGTTACTATGGGCTTTCTGCCGATCGCTACAGTTACTTTTGTTTCAAGTATGTAAAAACATTTGCTGCAAAATTATTGTGTAACTTATTGTCACCTGACATGTAACCAATCAAGTGAAGCCAACCAGTCACGTGACCACAACAAACTCTGCGCGCGGGCCATGTTGAGTGACGTCAGAGATTCTGGTAAACAGTTAGTGCTGTTTATAGGATGTCAAAATGTAAGAAAATGAGTTCCAACATTTACTGGTAGAAACAAAGTTTTGCAGAAAGTCAAGTTTATTATTATTTAGCAGAATTATTTGGGCTACAGTTGCCTTTGTGTTTGTTTTTTTATTTACAACAATGTAAAAGATAAGTGGTTTATTTCTAAATCCTTTTGGCTGGTATTGCCTTTGTGTTTTTATTTATAACAATGTATGTTCAGTCTCATTAAAAGTTATGTTTCCTTGTAAATCCATTTGCATGTTATAATTTAATGACACGAGATGGTACTCCGCAGTTACTCACTACTTGAGTAGGTTATAATCAAAGTACTTTATTACTTTTACTCAAGTAAATTTTTGGATGCCTACTCACTACTTTTACTTTTCATTCATTCATTCAACCTTTATTTAGTCAGGTAAATCTTTTGAACCTCATGGGCTCATTTACGAAAGCGACCTGCTAAAACTAAAGAACAATGAACAGCAATGGTAGAATTTCCTTAAACAATAAACAAACAAACAAACAATAAACAATAGAAAACAAAAGAGAGGGAAAAAAAAAAAAAACACAATTTTTTTTTTTTTTTTTTTAACAAAGTATCAAAAAACTAGCAAAACATTATAAGGTAAACGTATAGAATCAAAGACAGGAACAAATCTGCATTGGTTTTTGCCAGGATTCCAACAGATTCTGAAAACCATTTAGAGAAGTCAAGTTTGAGAGCTTCAGATCTTTTTGTAAGATATTCCAGGAAGCTGGAGCGGAATAGGAGAAGGCCCTTTTTCCAAGTTCAGTCCTCACTGACGGAACACTGCAGGTAATCATGTCCTGAGAGCGCACACTGTAGCTGCAATCACGCAAAGACATGTAGGAGGAGATGTATGAGGGCAGCAGACCAAGAAGTGATTTAAAGATGAAAATGTACCAGTGGAAGAGTCTGCGTGAGGTTAATGATGTCCAGTTAACCAGTGAATACAGGGTGCAGTGGTGGGTACGATAATCACAACCAGTTATGAATCTTAGTGCACCATGATAGACAACATCCAACATCCGCAGGGTGCTTGTAGGAGCATTCATGTAGAGAATGTCACCGTAATCAATGGAGGGAAGGAAAGTCACAGATACAAGGCGTTTCCTAACATTCAGTGATAGACATGATCTGTTTCTGAAAAAGAAACCCAGTTTAACTTTCAGTTTCTTCACTAGGTTTTCCACGTGGAGTTTAAAAGAGAGATGTGAATCGATCAGGATACCCAGATATTTATAGGAATCAACAAACTCAATAGGGACACCATTTGAAGATAAAATCAGAGGAAGAACTGCTGGGACCGACTTCCTATTTGAAAAAAACATCCCTTTTGTTTTATCAGCATTTAGGACAAGTTTGAGACGGAACAAATCTGACTGGATGAAGTCAAAAGCGGATTGCAGTAACTGGAAAGCCTTAGCTACTGTTTTAGCTCTGCAATAAACAACTGTATCATCAGCATAGAAATGTAAGGATGCATCAGGGATGCAGTGACCTACATTAGCTATGTAGATTGTAAAGAGAGTGGGTCCTAAAACTGAGCCTTGTGGTACACCATTTTTAACTGTTAAATAGCTGGAAGAAGTACCGTTATGTTGAACACATTGCCTCCGATTGGAAAGATAGTTAGAAAACCAACCGATGGTGTGATCAGAGAAACCGATTTCTGAGAGCTTATGACACAGGATGTTATGATCCACAGTGTCAAAAGCTTTAGACAGGTCTAAGAAAAGTGCAGCACAATAGTCCTTAATAGTTAATAATAGTCCACAATAGTCCTTGAGTCATATTTGGTTCAAGTAACAATACTTTTACTTGAGTAAAATTTTTGAATGCTCTACCCACCTCTGTAATTAAGAGGGTTTAAAATGAAGCTTTGTGGAAAGGTAAACTTATTAGCTTTTTGGGTTCAAAAGCTCAGGTTGAAGGAACTGAGTTTAAATCTGAGCAGAGCAAGTTAATGGCTAATCTGAGCAAACTAGACCAAACTGAATCGTTAAGAGTTTTTATTTTGAGTTTAGCTGCACTGTTGGTTGGATTTTATTGTACTTTATGTATTGATTATATATTGTTCTTTTGCCTGCTCCCTTCTGCAGGCTGTAATAGTGAGCAAACGCACACAAAATATTTGGCACTTGTTTATGCCAGATCTCCTTCCTGATGCAACTGGGGGTTTGAACCTGCAGCCTCAGGATCACAAAACCCATTGTTTCTATGTGAATGCCTTTTTGATGTGCAGCACTTTTGTCAACACCTGTTTTTAAATGTGCCTTAAAATACATTTTCACTATAAACCTTTACATCCTTGTTGTTTTCACTCTACACGATCATTTACATGGAAAATAATCATTTGCGAGCACGTCCATCAGTAAAAAAGGAATTTCTGCCAGATCAGCCTACAAAACTGACAACAGTGCTAATGGTTTTATACAACAGAGTTCACATGAATTGTAATAACATGTTGAGTTTGACGTTGTTTTAAGACTACAGATCTCAGCCTCACTCATACTATTCATTATTAGATTTAAATTAAATCTGAATTCAACTTTGACACCAGAAACTCTCAAAGAATTATCATGCACAGGTGAGATATTGAATCTCATAACCTGTCTGTAGAACCCCACTTCAAATGACATGAAAAATCTCTTAGCAAAAGTGCTGTCTTTTTTTTAAATTTCATTCCAGTTTTTAGTTTTAAAGTTTGACATGTATTTTAGGTTATGAAGAGGTGAAAGCTGCAGGCGGTCCAGACTGTCATAACAAGAGAGAACAAAAAGCAGCTTGTTAATTTTTAACCATCCATTACAAAGTGATGTCCAGCAGAAAATCCTAAGGCTGAAACCATGTTAAAGCATAGAATCTGTCTAACCCACGATAGTCAGAGAGAACCCATTTGAACAAAGATTATGAGTGAAAGCACCAGTTTCATCAGAACTGGAAGGCTGCATCACTCAGTGAGCAGCATGACTAATGTCAAACTGTGAACACACCTGCACCATACATAACAATTACTGAGGACATGTCAGAAATCCTATCAGTAAATCATTTCTGTTATGCAGACCTGTCTGAAGCTTCAACATTTGCAGCAGCAGTTTTAATATACTATAAGTAAAGTAAAGTTTTGCTGAAAAATGTTAAAATAGCCATGAAAATGTGCCATTGAGATAGTAGCATATGTTGCTCTAACATCTCAATCTCGTTTTCCTTGTTGAAACTGTTGCCACAGAAGTACCGTATTTTTCGGAGTATAGGTCGCACCGGAGTATAAGTCACACCTACGTTTAGCTCTGCTGCAAATGTCTGCCACAGGAGCGCACAGCAAGGCTTTTAAGAAGATTAACACTTAAAAACAATAATTTGTTTGATAAAAATCATAGCAAATATGTGTCTGAGCTGAACTTTTCCTTAATAAATTAACGTAATTGTGAAATGAGCTGGATTTAAAAATTTGTTTTGCCAAAAGGTGATAAAAAGCCATATATAGGTCGCACCTGAGTATAGATCGCAGGCCATGAAAAAATGATAAAAAGGTGTGACCTATTGATGGGGATTTTAAACCCCTGTTACCTTAATAAAAACCACACAAGATAAACAAGAGAACAGTGTTAAAACAGACAAACAAACTTTGCAAAGGGGAAGGATTTTTAATGTCTTTTGAAACTTAGTTTGGTCTCAAATACATTGTCCAGCACAATTCCGAATTGTACTGGACATGACAAGCTATTTAAACAAGAAGGAGGTGGAGTTTGACAAGCTCTGACGTCTTACAGATAAAACAAACAAGTTGTGGTTCTGATCCTACAAGAACATCTAATCCAAACATTGTCAAGGCTAGAAGACTGTCTTTTCTGTATCAAGGAGAAAAGCAAACAACATGTTTGTACTATCAAATATAAGTGTTTAAAGGGAACAGAGAATATTTGATATAAGTGAGCTGGGTTATAATTATTGGGTCAGAGTAATTAGTTTTAGATGATAAATATTGAACATCTCCATCACCTATACTAAAAAAAAAACGGTATACATAATGTCACATATGCCGTGTATTATGTGCCGTAATTTTCAGACTTTAAGGCGCACTGCTTTGTAAGGCGCATTAAGCGAAGCAAAACAGTCAGATAAGTCAAACTTTATTCAACTCATTCACAATAACCACATAAAATCGGGTCGAGGTCGGTAAGTACAACCATAACTAATATATAATACATAGACCTGATTATAAGGCTCACTGTTGATTTTTGAGAAAATTCAAGGATTTTAAGTGCGCCTTATAGTCCCAAAAATATGGTATGTCACTACCTTACCATCATAATTCATCTCAGTGTTACTCACTACCTGTGCAATAACCTGTCACACAACCTGTATAGTATATGTTCGTTATGTGTGATATATACCGGTATATCATGTGCATTTAAGCTGGTATTACTACATGTGAAATACTTATCCACACTAATTCATCGTACTTGTACCTTTATTTTCTACCATGTTGTTGTTTACTAATTTTTTTTCTTTTGGATCTTGTAAATATTATATTTCTTTTTCACTTTTTTGGTACTTTATTTTGTACCCTTACTGCATGCATTATTTTATTTTATTTTTTAAAGCAAGTTAAATGGGTTCTTCTCATCCTGAACATTTCATTGCATTGCTGACCTTGAGTTAACCTGCATAAAACAAAATAGCATAACAATATTACCATTGACAATATTACCATTGACAATATTACCATCGACAATATTACCATTGACAATATTACCATTGACAAAATTACCATTGACAAAAGCTCACACCATGCCTGAAGTTGGGTGTACCAAGTTGTTTACTGATAACCTTGATCTTTTCCCACTCATGTTACAAAAAGCAATTTATATTTTTGCAAAATACAATAAGGTTGTACGAAAATAATCTGGAACACTGATTAATTTTAAACTATGCCCTTATTTCCCATAATAATCCATCCTTAATGCCTCAGAACCTAAAGAAGTCAATGTCCTGAATGTATGTTCAATAATCCAGGTACAAAAATCTAACAAAGTTGAGTGAGGTCCTCTGGATGGATTAAAAAATAAAAAATAAAATTACAATTAAAAGGGCTTGTACATTTCAATGCTTTTTTTTTTTTTTGCAGCTTTTAATAACTCCAACATTTCATCGTTTGTGTTACAGGTCGGCCTGGTGTTACCCAATTAACATGAATCCGAGATGAATGGGCCAAAGCAAGTTCAACGCTGCATTGCATGCACTTGGTGGGAAAAAATAAAAATAAAATGAATGCAAAATACACAAACTTGAATAAAATAAATAATAATTGTGTCTGTTAATAAAAATAAAAAACAAACACTTGTTACAATGTTTACTGCAGTTGGTGTTTTGCATTATCTTTATTACATAACAGATAAACAGATTCAAACAAGTCACATCATATGCTCTTTACATTCTATCATCTGCACATGTGTTTGTGTGTGAGAAATAAATATAATTTGTGCACATGGCTGAGTGTGTAAGTCAACAAGCAATCCACATAATCTCTGGTTATAAAACTGATCATGTATTTTTATGACCAATCCAAAGAAATATGGCCAGGCTCATTAAATCCTGTTACTAACATGTTCATTCAATCCAGTTTTAGTATGCAGTTTTTTTTATGTCATAAAACATACACTAACACGGCATAAAAGCAGTCAGTTTAGTTTACACATGTTTTATGAACTGACCAAAGAAAGAGGCAAGAAAGAGTCTCAAAAGTCTACAGCACATTGCATTCTTATTTTTATTTCTTTAGAAAAGTGAAAACCCTTTGGGTTAGTAATATCCTGATGCATGCTCACTAATCCAGGTAGAAAAATCTAAAAAAAAAAAAAAGTTAAGTCTGGTCCTCTGGACATTCAAAAAACCAAACAAAACAAATTGTAAAAAGTTTCGTCTTTCGTCCGAAAGACTTCTTCAGTCTGGTTTGGGTTAGATTTGCAACAGCCATTTGTTATGATAATAAATGTTGATGACTGTTATGATAATAAATCCCCAAAACAGTACAGTCCTGTACAGTAGGGGAGCAGGAAAAAAAAAATCGATTTATCAAAGAATCTAGATTCTTAGTCCTGGGGATTCAGAATCGATTATACAGTAAAAGCCCCAAAATCAATTTTATTTATTTATCATTAAACCCGAAAGATAAAGAAAAGAAAACCATATCTCATAGTATATGAAATAATATATAAAATGAAAGGTGGCAGAAAGAAGAAGAAATCTTATTTTATCTGCCCCTTTTTTCAAAAACAAAACAAGTTCAAACAATCAATTCAAGCAATAATCTTCTATAAGTAACAGCAAAAAGCTAACCTAATAGTGGTTACAGCATTTAATGCATTCCTGTATTATTTGTTCCTATTTTTGATATAAATATCAAACGATGCAAAAAATTTGATACAATAAGGAACCTAAAATTATTGTTTTAAATAAATGTTCTATTTGTTTACATTGTTGTTTATTCTTTTCAGCTTGTCAGTTACAAAACTGAAACTAAATTTATGACCATTTTAATAGAAAAATCGTTTCTGAATCAAAAATCGTTTCTGAATTGAAAAATCGATTTTGTATCGAATCGTGACACCAAAAATCGGAATCGAATCGATTCTCCAGACTTTAAGAGATTCGCACCCCAACTGTACAGTATAACTAAAAGGTTGAAGGTTTCCACAACCTGTTATTGCTCAATGTGCTCATTTTTACAGCAGGGTGTGCTGCAACATTACATTATAATGCCACGCTTATGATAAGTCTATTCTGCATTAGATTATACAATTTCTGACAATTCTTATTAAATGTAAAAATAACAAGTAACTATAAAATAAAATAAAAAGTATTTTCCTACGATAAATGTTGTCATTGCACCTAAAACATTGCAGTCACTGTTACATACAGTCAAACCAGAGAAGAGTAGGCGTTTACGAGGAGCACTTGAACACAACGAAGTCTCGATTTTTCAACCAATCAGAAGCGAGCAAGCGTTTTAAGTTTGAAGACACAGGTCTTAGCTGCTGCATTCACTGCCGCCTTCGCTGAGAAGATTAGAGTCGTGTGTCGGTTTCGGCGAAGAATGTCCATTTAAAACCCAACTCGCCGTACTTTGGGGAAGAAAAAGGTAAGTGTTGCATCGTTTCGGTGGAGATATCCTGTTTCGGGGGTGGTATTGTTTTCACCTCGATGTGCTGTAACGTTAGCGCTGCTGGGGACTTATCGAAATCCAGCTGATGGTGCGAGTTTAAAACGACTCTGTGGTTTTGTCACATTTTGTTTGAACAGCTGTCTCTCAGGCAGTGAGGTTAACATAATTTAATTTGTCTTTGCTAGCTGAGAAGACCTCCATTTAAAAAAAAAAGTTGGCCCAGGTATGTTGTTTTACGATGTAAATAAAGTGGAAGTTTATCTTTGTGTATTTTCTGCACGGCTGCGCGATGTGATAAAGTTGAAGTAATTTGAAGCGTGTTTAGGTAAATATTGTTCCTGACAATCATGGTATACTGTAATTCACAAACTCAGAAGCTGATATAGCATTAATGTAGCTTCCTATTTTGAAAAGAGGTAGCTGCTAGCCTTGTTTTCAGCCGCAGTGGTAAAAAGTGAGAGATGCACACCTCTGGCTAATTTCGTCCTCGTTTGCTATCTGCAGCAGTTTACTGTCTGTCAACTAGATGTGGTTGAAGGATTCCTTGGTAGGGCGAAATTGAGTTAAAAACGTGGTCAGGTTCACGTCGTTTTTACACCACAGCCTCTTTGCAAACTGTCAACACGTGGGGCAGTGTTGCAAAACCTGAGAATACGAAATGCTTTAAAGAAATTGCGTTAAAACTGGTGAAATTAATGAACCGCATTTCCTTCTGTTCAGGAAAGTATTTTGGTTTGTGTCTCAACTGGCCTTCCAAGTCTATGATGAATTATATTACAGTATTAGTTTGCTGTAACCTTGACACTAATGTACAGTATGTGAATGCTGTCAGACTCATTGTGTAATGATGACTGAGACTTATCTGATTTAATATGAAATGGGATGACTGCACACTTTAGGAGGTGTAACCATTGTTCATTAAGTTTGTTCTAGCACAAACTGCAGATTGAAATCTCTGTCTAATCAGCTGATTTTCTTTGTTCATGAAAAGGTCTGAGTTGACTGTAGTGCTGCGGTCCCCAAACTTTCGTGTGCCATGGACCGGTTTAATGTCAGACGATATTTTCACGGACCGGCCTTTAAGGTGTGGTGGACAAGTACAACAAAATAAAATATTATTGGCGTAAAAACTGGTATTTTCTAAATACACTGTCTGGCAAAAAAAAAAAAAAAAAGTAGCCTCCTGGATTTAACTACCGTAAGCAAATGGGTACGAGCCTCCTATTGGAAAATTACTGTATGGATGGGTGATTTATCTTTCATCTGGCAACAAGTTATTTAAACCCAACCGGCGCAATGAGTTGCTTCTCATTTCTTAAACAACCATGTGGAAAGACACATCTTGTGGTTGTGGAAAAGATGTCCGTCTCTTTGAGAAGGGTCAAATCATTGGCATCAAGCAGAGAAAATGTCTAAGGAGATTGCAGAAACCAATAAAATTGGGTTAAGAACTGTCCAGCACATTATTAAAAACTGGAAGGATAGTGGGGACTCATCGTCTTCGAGGAAGAAATGTGGCTGGAAAAATCCTTGAATGATCGTGATCGGTGATCACTTAAACATTTGAAATCAAATCAAAGAAGAACAACAGTAGCACTCAGGGCTATGTTTAATAGCGAAATAAGCGCATTTCCACACACACAATGTGAAGGAACTCAAGGGATTGGGACTGAACAGTTGTGTAGCCTTATGGTGAATCCAGACCGAACGCGTTTTCAACTGCAGGAGCGTCCGGTTTACATGCAAAGTCAATGGGGGACGCGCCTCCAGGCGTTTCTTGGCGTCGGGCGTCACGTCACGTGCGTGTTGAGCGTGCTGGAAAGCGTTTTTCGTGCACGTGAACCCGCGTCAGCCTCCAAACCACGCATTCACCATGCTGAAGATTTTCGCCGTTCAAACTCGTGAACGCGTGTCCGACCAATCAGGAGAGTCGGGTGGAGGAGAAAGGGGGAGTCCGCTATGTGACGCGGAAACGAGGGGACGGGGGTATTGCGCAACTATGTGACGTATTGTTTGTGGGACACAGAAAAAACCCGCGGAGTCATGGACTATGGAAGAGAAACTCATTGTAGCTGTGTGTTCGCGACAAGTCCTTCATGACCAGGACTGCTCTACAGGGACAAAAATAAAAAGCTCCTTGCTTGGCGGAGTGCAGAGAGGAACTCGGTACACCGTAAGCTCCCCCCCCCCCTGCCGCCGCAACGCAGCCGCAATTTCACGTTCTGGTTTGGACACCACTGGGTCCAGTGCGTCCACTTGCGTGCGTGTCGAGCTTTTTTGCCGTTGAAAAGGTGTTCGGTCTGGATGTAGCATTAAGAAAACCACTAATCAGTGAGGCTAACTGGAGGGAAAAAGGCTTCAGCTTGCTAGGGAGCATAAAGATTGGACTCTGGAGCAATGGAAGAAGGTCATGTGATCTGAGGAGTCCAGGTTTACCCTGTTCCAGAGTGATGGGCATATCAGGGTAAGAAGAGAGGCTGGTGAAGTGATGCACCCATCATGCCAAGTATCTAGTCATCAATGCAAGATCTTGGTGAAAAATTAATGCAACACTGGATGGAAATAGATCTTGTGACATTGCAGAAGCTTATCAAAACAAAGTCACAGCGAATGCATGCTGTAATCAAAGCTAAATGTGGTCCAACGAAATATTAGTGTGTGACCCTTTTTTTGGGGGGGGGGGGATGGTGACTTTTTTTTTGGCCAGGCAGTGTATGATAATAAATGTGAAAATGACAATGCGTAGACTCACATGCAAGTGCAACTTCCTACAGACGTGGCGGAGAGTATATGGTAATTTTCCAAAATAAAACTTGGTTCAGAATCAGATACAAAATAAAACAAACATAATGTAAGTTATGTATTCTTTCTGTGCGTCCCAGTACCAATTGACCCATGTACCGGTCCACAGCCTGGGGATTGACGACCACTGCAGTATTGGACATCTTGAATTGAGTTGGCTCCAAACAGTACCGTAGTTTGTTCTAGATGCACAGCCATTGATTACTTCAAGTTTTATTAAAATTAGTTAAACTGTTTATGAGATATTTTGGGTTCAGTCAGACACTGGCAAAAACACAATGGTTCACTTTCAGCAAGCTTGTAAGTGTTTCAGATTTGTGCTCTGTCTGGCAAAGTATGTCTTTTCCATTCCATACAGTATTGACTCTGTCTGAAAAAGCTATGATTTATTTTAGTTGAACTGCATAATTTTAAGAGGAGCTGCATATAATGAGTGGAGTGAACCTCATCGAGGTCTCACATCCAGAAGTTATGGTGTTTGAGGCTCGCCAGACTGTCATTTTCCCACTGCAAGGCATTCCAGCTGTTTGTGTCACAACTGGCTTCCCAAGCCCATCCTGATTCAGATGTTGTGCAAGAAAGATGAAGTGATCCACAGGATTTTCTCTGTATTTCAGCCCCATGTGTGGCTGCACATGTTGGAGTTTGTCTTCCTGTTAATAATAACAGAACTTGTTTATGTATTTTACAGTGGTTTTTCTTTGGAAAAAGTAAAGCAAAGTTGGTGAACCGCAGTTGTTCTATCCATTTGTGAAGTGGGCTGAGTAGCTGCAGCAGAAAGTGTCCTTGCAGGAAGGTCTTTTGGACCTCAAATAAAAGAACAAAAGATTTGTTGTTGTTGAGCTTGAATGAAAGAAAGTTTTATTTACCTGAATGACTTGTCCCAATTGGGAGGAGCTATTCAGGTATTTTTAGAATAAACCGGTATTTAAATACTAACAAGTGTGGCTTCATGGGGTGTTGAACTGTCTCCTGGATAATGCTGCTGCAGAAACATGTTCTGTTCTGGAGTATTTTTTTTCCCCCCTCTTGAGTACAAGGTTTTTACAACTACAAAAAGGAATCAAGTTTCACTTCCTTGATTACCAGTACTAACATCAAAATTTGACTTCTACAAGGTGTGCAAGACTCCGAATTCCAGACTGTAGGTCAGAAGTATTGCCTTGCTACTTGATAGCTGTTGATTCAAAATTGATTTGCTGCAGTTTGTTCCAGACCCCACCAAAAGCCACATGAAAATGTTTGAAAAGTTTAGCTTGGGTGAGGTCTTCTGGCAGATCTTGATCACCCACTCCATGGTGAGTTCAGGTTGCTTCCATCTGGTGCTGCCCATGTAGAACAAACAGACTGGAAAAACTCATTCATCCATGTAACAATCAGGCTTCTCAACGAACAATGATGATTTCTGTTATTTTAATGTCTCAATGTCTTGTCAAGTATGTATGTTTTGTGTGCCTTAGGAATGTGCGATATGGCCTAAAATTCATATCACGATATGTATTGTGAATGGTGGCGATAACGATATATATTGCGATATGTTTTTGGTATGAAACTTGCAATAGAAATAAAAAAAAGGGTGTCCTTTTACCTTAATTTATTTTGAAAACTGCTATACCACAAAATCTCTATTAAGAAAATTTCACTACTAGGTCCAGAGAGTTTTTAAATAATTAACAACTCAAGCATTAAGCCTCGGATATAGTTGACGCGTCGCATAGGGCGCGCGGCCAAAGTGACGCAATCGCGAAGTCCCCGCCCCCGCGCTTTGGCCAGCGCGTTGGTTTCGCGCGTGGTCGTGCACCTCCCAGATTTTGAAGCTCCGCAAGCCTAGCGAGCGAGCCAAATTGATTGACAGGTCGGGTAGGGACCTCACCGACAGCCTTCACGCCAGAGCCTGCAGCTATCTGCGCCGCTATGGTCGTGGAAACGGCGTCGCGACGCATGGAGGAATGTTTTTTATGTGATTCAAATGCATTAAATTCCCCGAGCGAGCGGAAAGCTATTTGTTTTTGTTGTGTGATTTCAAACAGTTCTTATTCTACGTTAGATTTCTTCTTCTACGCCCTTTCTTGCAACATATGCACAGGTTTTAGAGGGTACTTCCACCTGCTGGTCCGTAAAAGAACGGCACTTTGCCAAGTGCTGCCGTGCCACACTATAAACACATGCACAGTGCGCACGCAGCACGTGCGCTCCAGCTTGCGGACCAAAGCGCGACTATATTCGAGGCTTTAGGCTTCTTTCTTGTAGTGCAAAACAGTGCAAAATATATCTTGTGTAGTTTTAGCCATAAGTTTTAAACTAAAGAATATGTTGTTAACTCAACAGTTTCCAATAGGGGTGCACCGATTTCAATTTTCTGGCAGATCACCGATCACCGATTTTTAGAAAGTCTGACCTGCCGATTCCGATTTTGGCCGATACCGATTTTCAGGTGTTAAAAGAATGCACCCTAAATTTTTATGATTTTCCATCCTTTGTGGAGGCAGATGCAATCGGTGGATAAAATCGGCTTCCCATTTAAAGATCGGCCGATCACCGATCTTCCCAAATTAAGGAAATCGGGGCCGATCGATCGGCCGGCCGATTTATCGGTGCATCCCTAGTTTTCAATATTGTCACTTAAGAAACGAACAGAGCAGAATTTTACACTAAAACACTTCACCCTCCAACCCTCTAGAGGGCGTCTCCTTCAGCTTTAAGGAGAGCTGACAAGGCAACCAGTTTCCTCTGTGGCTTTGACCAGAGGGTCTCGCAGTAAAATCACACAACACAGCGTTCTGTTCACAGACCAGAGGGCAGGTTTCTCTAAAGCTGACCAACTTTAACTTTACACACAAAAAAAACTTTCAACAGAACACAGCGTTTTGCGCTTGCGTCCGATGGCAAAACTACGGCAAGCCGGACGAAGTTAGCTTATAGCTTCGCAACTTGGCGCTCGAAGAAAAGACTTTAACACCACTTATGCACAGTTTTAAACAAAAAAAAAAGTAAAGATTAAATCTGACAACTCTGATTTAAAGCTGACCAACGCTTACTTTAACTTTCGACAAAAAAAAACTTTTGACGGAACACAACGTTCTGCGCATGCGTCCGATGGCAACACTACGGCTAGCCGGACGAAGTTAGCTTATAGCTTCGCAACTTAGCACTCGAAGAAAAGACTTTAACACCGCTTACGCACAGTTTTCAACACAAAAAAAAATTGATTATTCTCTGACAACTCTGATTGTACACTTCAACACCACTTATGCACAGTTTTAAACAAAAAAAAGTAAAGATTAAATCGGACAACTGTGATTTTCTGCGGTTGGCCGGTAGAAGACCGATCTCTATCGTAGGCTAAATTTATATCGTTTCTACCGTGTACCGGTTATATCGCGCATCCCTAGTGTGCCTACTGACTGTGAAACAATTCTTGAACTTGAGCATTGTAAGTGAACACAACTAAAAACGGTTCATAAATCAATTGTCCATAAATCAATTGTCCATGTCCCGTTCAGAGGTGAGCTTTCAGAAATTAATCCGGTCCATCAGAACCAAAGAGTCAGAGAAGAATCAATCAATCAACCAATCACCTTTATTTTACCAGGTAGAGCCCATTGAGATCGAGATCTTTTTTACGAGGGTGACCTGGTCAAGTGGTCGGCAGCACACGTCACATGGTAATTTGTGATACTGATAATCAGTATTTGTGTCCCTATGTTGCAATGTACATTGATTACATTGTACTTTGTGATTACTTTGGCAAGTTTCAAATAAATTTGTTCAGTGGTTCACACAATATTTTGGTAACAGGCATACAGACCATTGCACACACGCAGGCAACAACATTATTGCCCACATCCACCAGCAGCCAGAGCTATTTAGGTTGCATGTCAACCAAATTGTTTGCTATAAATGTAACACATGTAAAGAATCCCATTTTGCTGATTTGCGCAGCTTAATACACTGTAAGACATGTTTACATGAAAATAAGACGTCAATTAGTACTGTATCTGGAATTTTCAGCATTACCCATCAGCTTTACATTTGGCTGGTACCCAACTGCTCAGTAGTGTGTAGCTGCTGAACTGTAAAAGTTGACCTCAGCAACTCAAACTGAAGCACCACCCACCGTACTCAACTCCATCCCTCTTCATCTTTCAGGGTCTGACCCATATTCTCTTGATGGCAGCTGCACAGTCAGAAGGTTCTGCAGAATAAATATTTATATGACGCAGAAGGGATGTGGCTGTGTGAGCAAGAAGAACTCCTCAGGGAAGAGTAGGAGTAGTTTCCCTCAGCCTAATACCTGCTAAGATTACATATTTCTAAAACTTGGCTAGCATTTAGTGGACCTCTTCTGACCTCAGTGCCAAAATTCAAACCGTTTTTGGTCAGCAACTTTACTGCTAAAGTCTCTCCCGCATGAGTTTCCATAGAGGCAGCAGAATGGCAAAGCTTCAGAATAAACCTTGTTTTTCTCTGTTCAACACGAATCCCGTGCTGTCGTTTTTACTTCATTTCTGCCCGTTTGAGTGACAGATGTTGCCGGGGAACGTTGATTAATCTACAATTCAATGTGATGTTTCATGAAGCTGCAGTGAACGTATGAAATGGTTCTCAATACATTTCAATTTGCTTTATCACGGACTACAAAATTTGGTGTACCTGTAGTTAAAGCTGACATTAATTCTGCTGTAGTATTTATATACTGGTAGATCTGCAGTAGAGATTAAAACGTATGCATAAAACATATTTTTTAATTTATTTAATTTTTTAGATGGAATGGAGATTTTTAATTAATTTAATTTAAAATGGTGTGTGCATAGTTTCTTTTTATCTTTTACAAAGTACATTGATGGTGTTTTATCAGACACGCATCATGTGCTACACATTTTATGCAATTAAATTTTCTAATATTTAAAACGTTTGAAACTTAGGAGCACATTTTTGTGCTAATTGTTCTCGTTTAAAGAGTTTAGATTTTGCGGCATTAAATGGTTAACTCCACTACTGTTAATGCTCTATCTCCAGCCAGTTCCCATCCCCCCTGCAAAGACAGCAAACCCCTCAACGCCTCCATCCAGCCCCCTGCTCTGTTGCATTCCAGCTGTCCAGATGGTGTCTGCTCAGCACGGTGGACACCAGAGAGCTGAGAGCAAGAAACCCCACCAGCAGGATTCTCCGGATGAGACATTTCACCCCACTGCTTTTCACCCCTCCTCATGCTTTTCTCATTCTGTTCAAGCAGACATTCTGGGAATGGTATCCATATTGATAAGTTGTTGACAAGTGGAAACATCTCATTATGGTTTCTAGGGGATGACAGCTCTGCACTTACTCTGCAGTTATAGAGGATGAATGACAGTAAAAATAAAAATATGTTTTAAAATTATTGAAAGCTAGGGTTCACTTATTATCCTGTTAGTTTTATTGGATAATTAGTTGCTGTCAATATAGCCACATAAGATATTACTTTTTATCATGTCAACGCTCATTCTTCAAATTTCCCACATCCTGCAGTGTTTAAATTAGATTTCTTGCACCGTGTGTATCTACACATTTGATAGGAGGTGGTGACAGGAAATAGTAAAGTAAATACTGTAAGTTCATTCACCCATATCAGAAAATGATAAATAAAACTGGTTCAACATGACTAGATTGGGTTTGAAGGATCAGCATGTTTGCTGATGACTGTCACTGTTAATTGAAGGATGTTTTAGTTTAAAGCAAGTAAAATGTAAAGCTTTCATGGAGCTCATTTCTCCACACTGGTATTCAGTGAGGGTGATGTATGTTAAATGGTTAGGCCTTGTAGCTTCTAAAGTTCACGTGTCTTCAAAAAGACTATGTGGGAGTTTCTGGTTTGGTTACAACATCTGACAATCCTCCAAATAAGCTTATATGCCCCTGTGTGTCTAAATTTGTTCGTGCACATGAGTCCTTGGCTAGACAAAGTGCTTTAAATCCCACCCTTCCTTTTCATCCCCTCTGACTTCCTTGATTGTAGCCTTGTTTGGTAGTTGGTAGTTGGCGTATTTATTACTTGTGGCCCTTTTTTTTCAGTTTGTATGTGTTTGCCTCTTTGCTTCCACCCATGTCTTATCTAATGGTTCCTTTTGAATGCAGCAAAAGAAAAGCCGGAAGACTGGGACAACGACCTAGCCTTGAGATAGAGGAAACCACACACAATCTCTTATGTATTTACTGTAACTTTAAATTGTCAATAATGGGATGCAGCACACCAATCTTTGTCTGTCTGGTGTTTGAGATCGCTCAGAGCCAAGCAGGTCAGCACGTTTTTACAGTGTCAGTTACTAAAGCAAAGCAGAAGGCAAGCATGAGTACCCCAGGGGTTATTATGTCAACTGCCTTCCGAGTGACTGGCCACAGTAGGCAGGACTTCTGGTAAAAAGGGATTTAAAGGGGTTTGTGTTTTCCTGAGGCAGAGAAAGAGGGAGAGAGACTAGGATTAGTCTCTCAGGCAGACTCTGCTTTTGCCCTGTCCTCCTCCTCCACCCCCCCAACCCCAATTAAAAAAAGAACTGGACTAGAGGTCTTTGGTGCCCTGGAAACGCATGCCCTACAAAACCATCCCATCCACTTGCACAAAAGAGCCATTCTTTTTTCTTTATTTTATGTTTTTTCTAACTCATTCACTTCTCTGACCTCTGCAGTTCTGGTCATTCCTGTTATGAGCACTTCACTTTTCCTCTTAAGCCCTTTCATTCGCTCTTACTTTTTGTGTTCATTCTACCCCCAAAGCTCCTCTTCCATCTTCCGCTGCTTAAAAGTCGCCTAAACAAGATCTTTTTTTCCCTTTTTTCGTGTCTGCTTAAAAGCAGGGTTGAGTCCTGTGAATTAAGAGCTTGTGTCTTTAACACATCCTCCTGCCAGGCTCATCCCTTGAAGCTCTTTATTAGTGGAGGCACATTTCTTTCAACTGGGTGGATTGTTGTAAGCCCCAGCAATTGCAATTAAAACGTCATTCTGGCAGTTGTTGGAGAGACGGCGTTTAAAACGCCTGTTGTGCAAACATATTGTTTTTTAATGAGAAACATGTTTGCCACTCAGTATGTGGCTGATTGTTGTTGAACGGTTGCTTAAAAATAAAGTGTGGCACAATCTATACGGGCCTGTTTGCCTTTCTAATGCAACATTTGATTTTTACTTTATTTTGTTGAACAAATTGGTTTGAAACCATTATGTGATGGTTAACTTGGGTCTACTACAGGTCCTTCTCAAAAAATTGGCATATTGTGATAAAGGTCAGTATTTTCCATAATGTAATGATAAAAATGAAACTTTCATATATTTTAGATTCATTGCACACCAACTGAAATATTTCAGGTCTTTTGTTGTTTTAATACTGGCAATGCTACAGAGGCTCAGAAGAAATCATTGAAAAGTATAGTAACTACAGCCAGCAAACTGTTAGGGGACCGCTCTGCCAAGTATGGAAAAGATGTACATGGACAGAATTATGAGGAAGGCAAACAAGATTATAGCAGACGACACACATCCCCTAAAATCCTCATTTGAGTTGCTTCCTTCAGGGCGAAGGTACGGCCTTCCTTTATTCTTAAGAAACAGAACAAAATTTTCTTTCATACCACAAGCAATTAAATCATTAAATAATACAAACATATCATGAATTACTGAGCTGAAACGTCTTTGCTGTAATGATGGATGTTAAAGTCATGTATGTATAAGTATGTCCTTTATGTCAGTGCCTGCTGACAATATTGCAACAATATTGCAAACTAATTTTCCTACGGGGACAAATAAATCTATCTACTGATGATTTTGGCATACAGCTCATGAAAACACAAAATTCCTATCTAAAAAAATTAGCATATCATGAAAAGGTGCTCTAAACGAGCTATTAACCTTATCTGAGTGAACAAATTAACTCTAAACACCTGCAACAGATTCCTGAGGCTTTTAAAAACTCCCAGCCTGGTTCATTACTCAAAACCGCAATCATGGGTAAGACTGCCGACCTGACTGTTGTCCAGAAGGCCATCATTGACACCCTCAAGCAAGAGGGTAAGACACAGAAAGAAATTTCTGAACGAATAGGCTGTTTCCTGAGTGCTGTATCATGGCACCTCAGTGGGAAGTCTGTGGGAAGGGAAAAGTGTGGCAGAAAACGTTGCACAACGAGAAGAGGTGACCGGACCCTGAGGAAGATTGTGGAGAAGGGCAGATTCCAGAGCCACAGGCCGATTCCAGAGCCACAGGCGTGTGCAGGAAATGGGCTACAGGTGCCGCATTCCCCAGGTCAAGCCACTTTTGAACCAGAAACGGTTGCCGAAGCGCCTGACCTGGGCCACAGAAGCAGCACTGGACTGTTGCTCAGTGGTCCAAAGTACTTTTTTAGGATGAAAGCAAAGTTTGCATGTCATTCGGAAATCAAGGTGCCAGAGTCTCGAGGAAGACTGGGGAGAAGGAAATGCCAGAAGTCCAGTGTCAAGTACAGTACTTACAGTCAGTGATGGTCTGGGGTGCCATGTCAGCTGCTGGTGTTGGTCCACTGTGTTTTATCAAGGGCAGGGTCAATGCAGCTAGCTATCAGGAGATTTTGGAGCACTTCATGCTTCCATCTGCTGAAAAGCTTTATGGAGATGAAGATTTCATTTTTCAGCACGACCTGGCACCTGCTCACAGTGCCAAAACCACTGGTAAATGGTTTACTGACCATGGTATTACTGTGCTCAATTGGCCTGCCAACTCTCCTGACCTGAACCCCATAGAGAATCTGTGGGATATTGTGAAGAGAAAGTTGAGAGACGCAAGACCCAACACTCTGGATGAGCTTAAGGCCGCTATCGAAGCATCCTGGGCCTCCATAACACCTCAGCAGTGCCACAGGCTGATTGCCTCCACGCCACATTGAAGCAGTCATTTTTGCAAAAGGATTTCCGACCAAGTATTGAGTGCATATGATGTTTTCCTACTACATTAGGGCTTAGTGTATTTCTATCCTAGATGTTATTACTGTTTTTCTCTTGCATTTGTTGTTGGATGTAACTGGGACCCTGTGTACATAATCTCGTTTTCGTCACATGTACCACATGCGGTGCAAATGACAATAAAGACTCTCTGACTCTGACTCATAACTGAACATAATTATTTGAAGGTGAACTTTTTTTGTATTAAAAACACTTTTCTTTTATTGATCGGATGAAATATGCTAATTTTTTGAGACAGGACTTTTGGGTTTTCATGAGCTGTATGCCAAAATCATCAGTATAAAAGACCTGAAATATTTCAGTTGGTGTGCAATGAATCTAAAATATATGAAAGTGTAATTTTTATCATTACATTATGGAAAATACTGACCTTTATCACAATATGCTAATTTTTTGAGAAGGACCTGTATGTATTTTAACAAATTACGTCTATTTTTTGCTTTGCCTGGTTTTTATATTTTGCACATTTGCATCTAGTTTTCACAATGAGTGTAAGTTTCCACTCCCCACCCTTTTCCCGCAGGAAGAAAGTGTGTCAGCAGCTGGTGCTTTCCTCAAACTTTGGAGTTTCCTTTAAACTGTTTCCTTTTAAACTGTTTCCTTTCTTTTTGTCCAGTGCAGGAAAGTGATGTTTTGATGATTCTCTGATGTCTGAATCAACTTTAGTTGGATTCCTGGACTGTTGCAATGGCAACATGTCATCAAAATGCAAAGCAATAATGGATCTCATGCACAAATTTGTTTAAAAAGTGTTTGAGTAGCTTGGCAGAAGTTATTTTAGGCGAAATATCTGCCGTCTTTTTTGTATTATTTTGTATTGAACGCTTGTTCTGATCTGCCGTCTTGGCTCATAATTTTTAATTGAGAAACTTTAAAGACTTATAATAGTACTGTAAAGCTAAACTTAATTAATCTTAAGAAAACCAATAAGTCTATTTCTAATTATGGTTGTTGCTCAACTGCTGCTTTAAATGCTGTCATCAAACCATTACTTATAAAAGCTGTAAAAATAAATGTGTAAAAGAGCTTGCATGCACCTTGCTTGCTTCATGTAATAGGCCAGTCATCGACTGGTTTCAGGCTATTTATTACTCGCCTTCTAAGAATAATTTTACCATTTGTTATACATTTACATTTCTAGTCTTTCCCTTGCAAATCTGCTGTTTCTGAGGAGGGTGGTGTTTGTGTCCTGTCTCGTATCCACCTTATTTTCGTTTTCGCGGCACTACCCATAATTCATAGCGGAAGCCGGGAGTGTACTTCCGCCCGCGGTCCCGCGCTCTTGTTTACGTTTGTGGGGAAACATACTTGCTAGCGATTTATTTATTTATTTACACAAAAGTTTCCTTTACCTCACGTAAATGGAAGCTCATAAGAGGTGGATAATTCCAAGGATGTTTTAAGAAGCTGCGAAGATAAGACGTTAACTGCGAAGATAAGACGTTATCTGTGCTTCAGCTGTCACTGAGCAGTGACAGCTGAGGCACAGATAACATCTTATCTCACTGCTCACGGACAGGCTGACTGGACACACTGTGGAAGGTACATCACTTATATCAGAATATTTAGATCACAGCCAGACATTAATAGTCAGAGTTCAAGTCTGTGCTGTGAATGGAAGCATACATTTAATATAAAATTGGTTGAAAATGTCACAATTGAAATGTACAAAGTTGAAACACATGCTGTTTAATTAACAAGTTGATAAAGTAGTTATATATTTTCTGCAATATTCAAATACAAGATAATATGAAATATGTACATTGTTTTGAGAAAACCATGTGTTGCCATTTAAAGAAGAACCTGTTACATTGTGGTTGAATAAAACAAAAAAAGAAGTCATTTTTCAGTTGATCTCATACATACACTATTACATAAGCTTTTCAACAAAAACATTCATGGTGTATTATATACAAAAGAGAAACATAGAAATTATTTACTCCATATCTAAACATTTCTGTGTTAAGGTCCTCTCTCAGGTCGTAGAATCTTCAACCAGCAGACTCCCAGGACATGGATGGAAACTCGACTTCGTCCAGAAGTTTTGTGCAGTCGTACACACAGCAACAAACGAGTTAAAATCTTCTATAAATAAATCTGCTGTTCATTTACATTTGTTATTTTTGTTGTTATTTCAATAATTAAAATACACTGTTCAATAATGTGAAGTAGTTTCATTGTGATGTCACCCATACTACTCATTGTAATAAACATAAATAAAAACTAAAGGTCCTGATTGTTCTTAGGCCAGTGTTTTTATTCACATGTGCAAAGCAAAAAAACATTCATTTTGCTTATAAGTTTTGATCACCCAGGAGACTGACAAAGTTCAGAATAAAAGCTATAATTATACATTTAAAACAGTTGAAACTGAATACTGTACAATATGACAACTGTGGGTGGTGTTGTCTTAATGAAAATGAATTGGCACAGAATAAAGATCAAAACCAATTCAACAAGCAATGATGGAGACCAGCAAACTGAACAGATTTCTCTTCATGTGGAACTGTCCGATTTCAGCCAACTCCACAGGAATCCAAAGTGTAGATCTGAGACTGGACCCAGGTGTACGATCTGAGACTGGACCCAAGTGTACGATCTGAGACTGGACCCAGGTGTACAAACTTATCTCTGGATGGATCTCGTGGCTTCAATGTTCTGTAAAGTAGAAAAAGAAAACTTGTCTTGTCATAGACAGTGTGTACAGTACAGTATTAGTACTAAAATGAGTAAATAAAGCATTTACTTAATGTAGGATCTTATCTCTGGATGGATCTCGTGGCTTCAGTCTTCTGTAAAGTAGAAAAAGAAAACTTGTCTTGTGATAGACAGTGTGAACAGTACAGTACAGTATTTGTACTAAAATGAGTAAATAAAGCATTTACTTAATGTAGGATCTTATCCCTGGATGGATCTCGTGGCTTCAGTCTTCTGTAAAGTAGAAAAAGAAAACTTGTCTTGTCATAGACAGTGTGTACAGTACAGTATTAGTACTAAAATGAGTAAATAAAGCATTTACTTAATGTAGGATCTTATCTCTGGATGGATCTCGTGGCTTCAGTCTTCTGTAAAGTAGAAAAAGAAAACTTGTCTTGTCATAGACAGTGTGTACAGTACAGTATTAGTACTAAAATGAGTAAATAAAGCATTTACTTAATGTAGGATCTTATTTCTGGATGGATCTCGTGGCTTCAGTCTTCTGTAAAGTAGAAAAAGAAAACTTGTCTTGTGATAGACAGTGTGAACAGTACAGTACAGTATTTGTACTAAAATGAGTAAATAAAGCATTTACTTAATGTAGGATCTTATCCCTGGATGGATCTCGTGGCTTCAGTCTTCTGTAAAGTAGAAAAATAAAACTTGTCTTGTCATAGACAGTGTGTACAGTGCAGTATTAGTATTAAAATGAGTAAATAAAGCATTTACTTAACAGATCTGTCATTAAATAATATAAATAAATATAAATAATACTGTACAGTTATATTATTTAATGACAGATTTGTTAAGTAAATTCTTTATTTACTCACATTTTAGTACAAATGTAGCTTCATGTGCACTTTTCTCCTCTTTAATTTACATCATTATTTTAAATGTGCTTTAATAACTCTGGTTTAATGACGGGTCAGGTTTTGAGGCCTAGTCATTGTTGACACGGTCTGTCTTTGAAAAAAGATGTGTAAACTGTCTCAATCATATAACCAGCTAAATAACAGTTTAACTAAAATAACACAGCCAAAAAAAAAGTCCAGGCTCAAGAACCAGCACTTTGTTGTGAGTGTTACCGTCTGGAAGTTAGCCTTTAAAGTAGCTACATGCTAAGCTAACCACAGCATTATCACAGCAGTACAGACGCTAAATCATGAAAAAAACAAAAAAAAAAACAGCTACTAAACAGACGGTTATACTCCGATATTGTTCTGACATGGTTTCACAAAATGATTTATATAGAATATTTTGTTTACCGAACTAAAGTTGATCGGAGCGCGACGTCTTCGAGAGCAGGTCCGAGGCTGAGTCAGACAGAGGAAGGAGCAGCTGACAGCTCCTCCGATGGACGTAGATCCTTCACGTTTACAACAGCGCGTTGCTCAAACGTATACCTGGCTGTAACACCCTCTAACCCAGCAAGAAACAACCCCAAAAATAAAAAAAAACGAGAGAAAATAAACTGTTGTCCCGGCTTGTTTTTCACAGCCAACCACACACTACAGGACTTCCGGGTTCCGGTGGAAGTTTACCACCGGGAGGGGGCGGCACCGGACTGTCATGGCGGCCTACATGAGCTTTTGGCGAAAGAGGTGGATAGGCATGTGATTTCTTTTAAGAAAATTACACAATGTTGCAGACCATTGTTTGCCTTGAGGCGGCTTTTTGACTGGCCTTATCTTTGAAAGAATCATAAATGGGACGTGTATGAAAGTTTTTATTTTTATTTTGTTTTTGTAGTTCTGAGTGAGAAACTTAAAAACATGAATTTTCTATATTGCCTAGAAAATGACCTGTGAGTAAAAAGACATGATTTTTTTTCCAGCTTTTGTATGTAACAAAGACTTTTTTTTTTTAAATTTTACAATAATTGGTTTATAGTACACACACAGAAAAAGCTTTTCGTAAGAATTGATTTTAAAATCCTTACTTTGATATTAAATAGTTCTAAATATTATCATGAAATAAATACAGTAGCAGTGTTTCCCCTACCTAATGGTAGGGGAAACACTGCTACTACTGCTACAAGCGGTGTGCCCCACCCCGCCAACAGAACTGAGCACCCCACCTACAAAACTGAACTTGCCCCCACCTCCACTGACATAGCACTAAGCTAGCAGCGTGAAATACAGGCTCTGTAGCTAAAAAGCTAAAGGCAGCGCTCACATTGCCTCTTCTCTCAAGCTGAGCACCCCCCTTCTCCACATACACACTCAAAAACTGTATGAACAGCACACAACTCAAACATGTCACGCTAAGCTAGCAGCGCACAATACAGGTGTGCTAGCTAAAAGCTAAAGGTGCCTCTTCCCTCATGAATGCACCCCCGACCGTTGGTACAAGCTGCATTCAGACAAGTCTCCGTCCCCCGTCAACAAAAATCATGGATGAGATGAGCACCCCGCCATGGCACGTTAACTAGGGGAAACCCCGAATAGCAAAACAAAATGAATATATATATACATATAGGTAGAGGTAGAGGTAGAGATAGAGGTAGATATAGATATAGATATATATCAGAACACCGCCGCGGTCTTCAGAGCTACATGAGCAGCTGACTGAAAACTGTCAATCATTTCAGTAGGCGTGTCAGCAAGTGACCAATCAGCGAGCTCAGTTGAGTCCCTTCCGTGCTCAGCTGCTCATATTACAACAAGGAGAACGCGAGCGTTTGAAAAGCTGATAGTTTCTGAAGTATAGCAGCAAAACACATGCGCACAAAATGCGCGCGTAGAGTGGCGTACCTGAGGACGCTCGGCTGTATTTCAGCCTTAACACAAACAACGTTGTTCAACCTAACGTAGCGACGCGCAGCACTGTCTTTTGCAACACCTCAGTGAACACGGTTGACAACAACAACGTCAACACTGGCAAAGATGCTGACAGCAAACAAATTGCTGATGATCAGCGTCCTGAAAATCAAGATGCCGACTGATTCTCAAAAATAAAACTTCAGAAAACAAATTCTTTCATAAAATGAGTGAGTGAGTTACAGTAGGCTTTACTGTAACTCCAGCTGAAACGTGGGTCTAATTGACACAATGACCAGGATGTTTCCAGTTTTTTCCAGAGGAGAAACCAGTTGGTAGCAAGTTCTTCCCTCCGACACACTGAAGTGAAAATAGGAAGTGGATCTTTATATGGGAGGCGGGGTCTCCCCTACCTCCTCAATAACTATTGGTTGGTTTAACAAAATAAGAGATGGATTTTTCATCTCATAGCCAGAAGGTCTCTGAAGGACAACAGGAAAACTGTTTACATAAGCGGCCAGATGGACTGGCCTGTGAGAGTTGTCTACCTTGAAGACAAAACGGAAAAGGAAGTGAACAGCTTTTACCATGGCTCATGTCCCAGATTCAGAACCTGCTTGTTCTGCAGAAATAAAACCAGCAGAAGGTCAAACTCATGCAAGTAACAGATCATCATTAAATGACAAAATATACTGTAGATCAATTCTGAATTAACACACATTAAAAAGAAAGTTCAATCTGATTAATTAGTGTCCATTAATTCAAAATAATTTTTGCTTATGAAAAAGAAGAAATAGGAGGAAGATAAAAGATTGAAAGCTAAGTTAACCGAAGTTAATTAAGTTAACCGAAGTTTATTATTTTGAAACTAACAGGGTGGCAGCTTCCCCGAACAGGTCCGGCTGTACTTCCGAGCGTTCAGCATACAAACAAAGCCTCTTTACCTGGTGACAATGTAAATGTAAAACAGTAGTAATAAATGTAAAACAGTAGTAATACAGGGAACCCCCGACCTACGAACGAGTTTGGGACCTAAGAACCGTTCGCAGCTCGATCCGTTCGTAGGTAGGGGGTGAAAATTATATTAAAAAAAAAAAAATTATTCATTCATTCATTCATTCAACCTTTATTTATCATGCTAACGGAGCGCGCGCACACATTTAAGCATGTAAAGTAGTGTACTGTAATGTTAAACATTGCTATTCACATTTACAGAATAAATAAAAATATATTTTCTTACTTTGAGATGGTCAAAGCCGACATAGGTTGCCATGCGTTGATTGTTTTCGGGCCAAGCAGCGCGGGGGCCGGCAAGCCACCGCAGCTGCTCCAGACCTGTGTTAGCTAGCTGGCTAGCTTCTGCTAGCCAAGCCATGAGCTAGTGTTGGAGCGGCGGCGCGATCAATCTGCAGCTGCTGCTCCAGCCGCTGCTCCAGCCTGAGACGTCCACAGAGCTATTCCAGCTAGTAATTAATCCATATGATGCGATCCTGGTCACCAGTGTTCAAAAGGCCGGCTCCCGTGTTAGCTCCAGTGTTAGCTCTGGAGCTAGCCAGGCCGGAGGTGTAGCCAGGCCGGCCGGAGGTGTTCGCACGGCGGCCTGGCACGATCGGCGATAAATCCGCTGCTGCCTGAGACATCCACAAAGTTCACAGAGACGTTTCCAGCTAGTAATTAATCCATATGAAGCCATCCTGGTCACCAGTCTTCGTCCGGCTCTCGGCAGCTAACCTAAGATGGCGTCCGGTGTTCTACATTAATTTGTGACCGGAGACCCCAGTGACTGAACCTAAAATAGCGTCCGGTGTTCTACATTAATTTGTGACCGTGTAAACTGAAGACCTACTTCCTGTTGCCCAAGATTGCTCAAAAATTGCTCAAAAATGATCAGAAATGATCTTTTTTATCATAATTATTATTTATAAAGCCTTTAAAACAACCAGAGCTGCAACAAAGTGATGTACACATGAAATTAAGAACATTTAAACACAAAAAAAAAAAAAAAAAAAAAAATTTTTTTTTTTTTAAATTCATATTTTTATTAAATATGATATGTTCGTAGGTCCCGTGGTTCGCAGGTCGATGGGGTCGTAGGTCGGGGGTTACCTGTAAATGTAAACCGTATTAATAAATGTAAATGTAAACCGTATTAATAAATGTAAACAGTGAATGTAAACAGTAGTATGACTATAGGCAGTAATGCAATACAAACATTAGTGCAAATATGAGAAGTAGTGCAAACTGAATGAGCACATGACCGACAGAGATGACTGAGATGTAACGGTACAAGTGGGTGTACCGAACCGTTTCGGTACAGCACGTTCGCTTCGGTCCGCCTGCGTACCGTTTCGGTTATTTTTTCACTCATTGTACGTTATTAACGGGGGAATATATGCACCGCTGAACTAAATTTCCTGGGCGCGTTTCAGCACAGAGCTATTATCGCGCAACACACGAAGCACGCGTAGCATTTAGCCGTTAGCATGACATGTACTGTCTCCTGTTTGGAAACGTAATGGCTTTCTTGACGAGCGCACATTCAAAGCTGTGTGGGCGTTGTTTAACAGGACTGAATCTGCAGCAACACGTCTAACGTGAACACGCTGGAAACGACGTCACCCGAACGTGAACGAAGAAACGGCAGCTGTTACTGAAACTGCGCTAACAGCTGCATTAAAACTACTTCATCAGGTGATTCAGATCGGTTCAGAGAAATAATAATAATAATGTCTTTTCCTGTCATCTGCATATGTTTCCCATACACAGACGAAATTCGTCTCTGCATTTAACCCAACCACCTACCAGGTGGTGCAGTGAGCAGCCATAGAAAGCGCCCGGGGAGCTGGAGAATTAGATGTGCACTCATAGACACCCCAAGGTGTGTAGTGGCCGGGACGCGAACCCGTGTCCTTCGGGTTCCAAGTCAAAAGCCCTGCCACTACACCATCTTGGCTCCTAACACAGACTGTATGAGTTTTTAAAGATCTGGATCTACGGTAAGTCTGAATGTTGTTTATGCGCAGGCTTTAAAGTTACTAAGCGTCGCTACGAGACATTCATCACGTCAACACTTCAGTCAAAAAGTTTAGCTCTTTATGAAAAAACTAAAACTGATTGTCAACAAGTCCTGGAGCTGATTTAAGCCCTGCCCTGATGATGAGTGAGATTCAACCGTTCAAGAGGTATTGTTCTTTTATTATAATAATTATTATTATTTAAGATCATAATCTTATTAACTTGTTTTTTTTACCTCTGTTTTATTTCCAGTGTTGGACAGAGGTAGCATCTCTTCCACTTCAGGGACAGACATCTACCAGAGATCACCTGCTGCAGCTAAGAAGTGTGTGATGACTGAACTGAACTCTGAACTGTTCCAGGACCTGTCCCACTTGGAGGAGCAGGTCCAAGAGGTTGTGAGTAATGAGGACAAATACAGCCACACTGCTGCTACTGGACAAAAACTTGATTAGTTAGATCATAAACAGTCTGTTGCTGCTTATTGTTCTGGTTCTGACTGTTATTGTATTTATTAAGATTTTTATTATTGTTAATATACAGTAGTTTATTTATTGTAGAGTGCTGTTTATTTAAAATATCATCCAAATGGGTCACTTTTATTTATTACTACAATACAATACAGTACAAATGTATTTTTGGCATATTTTCAAAATAAACATTTTGTAAGTCTTTATTTTGTCTTTTTTTTTTTTGTACCGAAAATAAACCGAACCGAGCCCTTCTTGTAGTTGAACCGAAATGTGATTTTAGCGTACCGTTACACCCCTAGTTACCATGCCGGGTCTTCAGATGGCGCTGGAATTTTGTAGCTTCACCTAATGCGCATGCGTGCTGCCTCTGTCTGCTTTTTTCTGGGGCTAAAAGTTGAGCTAACAACAACTTAACAAGTTAAAGCTGGAATTTGAATAAGAGTTGACAGATTTGATGCCAAGCGGGACCCGCTTCATCTAACAAGCTCCACACCAGACGCAGAGTGGATCAGAACTCGGTCAACGATGTTGGACTTTAGTCCGTGATAAACCGCTGATTTACAGCAGGTAAATCAACGTTCTTAATAATGTTTGCTTGCGTTTACTTTGCTCACACAACAACCAACTGAGTTTTTTTGTTTGTTTTTTCTGCGAGGTCTGGAAGCTTTCTTTCCTCCAAGCGGACCGGTTCTGATTGGTCCAGTATCCAGGATGAAAACAGCAGAGTCCAGTTCATTAACGTAGTTGCAGTTCAGTCAACGTGTTTTAATAGTGTTCAGTTAAATTCTCAGTGTTTGTGTGACATACAGTTTGTGGTGTTGAATAAATAAATAAATAAAAAATAAACCTGGTGTGTTCATTTTCAACTTTAATAACACACAACATGTTACGCATTGTTTAAATGACGTAACGAGTCCAGATGGCTTCATTTAGCTCAGATAACTTTATATATCTCCCACGCTAACATAAATACTGTTTATTATTGATAAACTGTTATTATTTATCACATGTTATTGTGCAGCGTGACATGTGAAATGTCCGTCTGCCTGTTCACCTGGCTGTCCGCGTGTGCGTGCTGCACGCATGTAGGTCAAACAAAAGCTCAGCGGGAGATGTTTATGTTATCAACGGGGGTCAGCAAAAAACCTCCACTCAGAGGTGGATTCAGAAACCTTCGGATTCAAAGAGGGGGGCCAGTGGTATCGTGTGAACGATCAGAACCGCAGAGAGAAAGGAGCGGTTTCACTCAAAATATGCGCAGTGTAAACGGCCCCGATGTCTTTACAAAGACTATTCAGTGCTTTAGATCACATTCGTACACCGATGGGACACACATAGGAGACAATAGCCGTGTTTCCATCAAGGTTTCTTGATGCACATTTTGAAGTATCTCACCAGAAAAGGTGAATGGAAACGGCACAATTCGAATTAACTTCCTCTAATTCGCAAAAAAGTTGATACGCTCACTTGAGGTGGTTTTTGGGTTTTTCGAAACAGAGCTGATGCACAAAACGAGAGATGGAAACAGATTTGCTGACTCAGTTCTGACGTAGCGAACATTCACGTCATGTGACTGATCAGCTGTTTCCGCTGTAACATCGCTAAAACTAGTTGGCATGACAGAATAAATACAACTTACCCGATAGCAACACATTCCTGAAATATTCTCTCCATTTTGCCGAGATGTGTGGTTCGGTTCCTGAAATATTCTCTCCATTTTGCCGAGATGTGTGGTTCGGTTCCTGTTTTCAACCGCTACTTCCTGTTTACTGTAGACATGCGTAACGCTGACGTCTGACGTAATGCCGCTTTGCGTGGCCTGGTGGATTCGCTTCAAGCCAGTTGATGGAAACACTTCTGATTTGCATTAATTTGTATTTACAGTTTTGCGAATTTTCAAAAATTTGCTCAAAATTCGAATTGAAAATGGATGGAAACACGGTTAATGAGGGGTTCAGTGTCTTGCCCAGGGCACTTCAGCATGTGACTGCTGGTGGAACTGAACCCCCAACTCTCCCATTGGAGGACAACTGCTCATATCACTCAGCCACAGCTGCTCTTTAGCAACAATGCTTCTTGGGTACCATTTTTCTGCTTTTCTTTTTTCTCTGCGCAAACCAATTTCTGTTTGCCCGACGTCCAGGTACTTGCTGACATCAGATATTGCTTAGGGAACTGCAGTAACATACTTGAATCATCATATTTAAACTGGAAGGTTGTAGCTTCTACATTTCTGATACTTTGCTGCTGGTAAGTCTAAACATTTTCTGTATAAAGTTATTGTATGAGGAAATCTTCATATAGAAAAAAAGTTAAACTTTGATGTTTAAACTTTAAATATTATTTAAATATTACATTGTATTAAAAGACAAAATCCAGACATTAACACTGTTAGAGTTTTAAATGTAAAATAGAGGTTTTACTTTCTGAAACAATTTCTCCTCATGAACTTTTGTCCAATGTTTGCCAGGTTTATGAGTTACTTCCCATGATTCAAGCATCCACTAGAAAGACATTATGTATGGTCAGGAAGTGACACATTTGACCTTTGTTTTGACCGATCTTCCTCTTGAAGCTAGAAATTCCCTGTTGAGCAACCAAAAGTCAAAGATCCCTCCACTGATCAGAAACTAAGGATTCAGTTTGTTTGCATGGCCAATGAGAGCTCAAATATATTTATCTTTAGGAACTGACATACAGAACTGATTTAATATCATGCTAAATAAGAGTGACCCAAAAACAAAGTTAGTTCTAACTTTTGCATCTGCATGAAATGTTTTTTTGTTTACAGTTTTCAGTCTTGCATTTCTCTGCAAGCTTCCCCTGTCTGTATTTCTGAAAATTAATCTTAAATAGTTAAGAACTCTGCAATGTTTTTGGTGCCTAACAAGGCAAATATTCTAGATGAGTCCACATTTGCTTATGGCAGTGATTATTTAAGGCGTGACTCACCACTGTTTTTAGTCCCCCTCTTTGTTACTTGATTATTTAAGGCATGACTCACCACTGTTTTTAGTCCCCTCTTTGTTACTTGAAATAACAAAGGCAGCTTTCAAGCAAAGCACCCCTCATGTTCTTGGTCCACATGAACAAACTTGAGTGTACAGTACTGTGTTGCGCTCCTTTTATAGGTAGACACCGAGGTGATTATGTAAGTGTGTGCACAGTCCTGAAATCAACAGATTTTTTTTTGCCTTCATAAGGCAGTTCATGGGGTTTGTTTTGAAGTCACTTTAAGTAAAAATAAATAAAAAAATTGGCTAAATAGTGCAGGACTTTATTGGAATATTTGTACAGTATATCTGTCCGTCATGTTATATTAGTAGTTCATTAACATTTTACCCATTTTTATTCCAAATTACTGGTGGTGAGGTCTCTGTTTTTGGTTGACTGCAAAACGCTCACACTTTACGGTACTTTAAAAAAATTAGCTAAAAAAATTAAAATTATTGACATCCTCATAACAATGAATAAACTTCTAGATGACTTGCGTTCAGTAGTTTTCAACAGTCCTGTACTTGAATATTTCACCTTTCAGTAATCAAACTACTTTTTTAAGTAATATTTTTTATATTGTCTCTTACTGTGGACATTGACTGTTTTGTAATTGTTTGATTGTCCAGTGCTTGCACACCAATACAGACCCTTTCCAAAAAATTTGAATATCACGGAAAAGATTCTTTTAACTTCCATAATTTCATTAAAAAAGTTAATATTTAATACTTTGTAGATGATAGATTCAGGGTCCACAATTTAAGTATTTTTTTGTATATTTTTACATACCGTAATTTGGGTTTCCAGCTAATAAAACCCACAAAAAAAGATATTAAAAAAAATTAGAATCTTCTTCTTCTTTCGGCTTTTCCCTTTTCAGGGGACGCCACAGCGAGTCATCCTCCTCAACCTCACTCTGTCCTCTGCATCCTCTGTCCTCACTCAAACTACCTTCATGTCCTCTCTAACTGCATCCATATATCTCCTCTTTGGCCTCCTTCTTTGTCTTTTTTCTGGCAGCTGCATTTCTAACATCCCTCTACCAATATACCCACTGTCCCTCCTCTGGACATGTCCAAACCATCTCAGTCTGGCCTCCCTAACTTTATCTCCCAGTTGTTCTAGCTCTGCTTGCTGCTTCTTCCAGAATCAAGTTTTAAGACTTCATTTTCCTGTGGCAGACTGTTTCTGTAAGGAACAATGTCACTTGTCATAATTAAGAGTTTTAAAGCATTAACTTTATAAACATGTGCTCTACCTCTGATGATCTCATTCCTGATCTTATCCATCCTTGTCACTCCTAAGGAGAACCTCAGCATCTTCATTTTTGCCACTTCCAGTTCTTTCTCCTGTCTTTTCGTCAATGACACTGTCAGACCATACAATCTACAGTAGCTGGTCCCACCATTGTCTTGTAAACTTTTCCTTTGACCTTCGCTGACACCTTTTTGTCACAAATCACTCCTGAAACTTTTCTCCATCAACTCCATCTTGCCTGGACTCTCTTTTTCACCTCATTACCACATTTCCCATTTTCTTGGACAGTGGACCCCAAGTACTTGAAGCAAAGATGCTCACAAGTCATTTTTTGCAAGTCCAAGTCAAGTCTCAAGTCTCTGATCTCAAGTCCAAGTCAAGTCTCAAGTCTCTGATCTCACGTCCAGGTCAAGTCCAAGTCAAGTCTCAAGTCATTGATCTCAAGTCCAAGTCAAGTCTCTGATCTCAAGTCCAAGTCAAGTCCCTAATATTTGAGTGACACCGTGAATGAATGTATGCTATTCATTCGCAAACAATGGACATTAAATGTCTCTCCTTTTAAAAATATCCAGGTTAACATTAGATTAACACACTGACGCTAAGCTTGTTTGTAGCAGCTGCTAACAACCTTTTAGGCAGTGACTACACGTTACAGCTTATTTTTATCTGAATGTAGAGGCCAAAACATTACATTAAATGTCTCTCCTCAATTCAATTCAGTTCAGTTTATTTATACTGTATAGCTCCAAGTCACAAATTGTCTCAGGGCACTGAACAGAAACAATCAAATATAAAAATAATAAGTTAACAGAAACTTTAATATAAAAATAATAAGTTAACAGAAACTTTAATATAAAAATAATGGTAACACTATTTATCTGAGGAGACTGCTTTGAGTTTAACTCCATGTTATAAAAAAGCTACAGTAGTTAGCCAGAGTTATTTCAGGATTAAATAATTTGAACTTCTGTTTGAATTTAATGCTATGAACTTTTTCCTTGAACTTTTTCCTTTTTGTTACATTTACCGGTACTATGAATTTCTCACAGGGCAGAGAGCCAACATGGAGGACTCACAAACATATACAGTTATTATTATTATTATACAGTACAAATAATATTGTCCAGTGTCTGATGCTGCAGTCATGTTACTGAGCTCCCACTGATGGGCTAACCTGGTTCCACCACCAGCAGCAGGATCCTCAGACAGAACAGCTGGTGGGATGTCCTGGTATCTGCAGCCCTCTCTCCATTTGTTTCTTCATGGACATACATGGAGTTGTGAAATTATGTTGTGCCTCTTCCTCAGCAAAAAGCTCCTCCAGTGGAGACTTTCTGGACAGACTGCAGGAAGTTCCTAAACAAACAACAGGTTTATCAGTATTATCAGTAAAAAGAGATTATTATATTATAAGAGATTATTACCTCACTCACCCAGCACACTCACTCTTTGCACCACTCCCCTCGGGACGGAGGTTGAGGAGCATCAAATGTAGAACCACTAGACTGAGAAACAGCTTCTACCCTGAGGCTGTCAGACTCATGAATAAATAAATAATAAGAATAAACACTGCAAAATGTCACATCATACTGATACTGATCTGTTTCTTGTTGCTGCGTTCATCTGTGACCATCTGCTCATGTTCGTGCTGCTGTTTATAATGATGTTTTTCTACTACATTAGGGCTTAGTGTATTACTAGCTGATGTCTCTCTTAGTTAATCCTAGATGTTATTATTGTTTTTCTCTTGCATTTGTTGTTGGATGTAACTGGGACCCTGTGTACATAATCTCGTTTTCAACACATGTACTACATGCGGTGCAAATGACAATAAATTCTCTCTGACTCTCTCTGACTCTGACTCTGACTCTCTTATTAAATCATTTTTAAGACTGAGAATGTATACAATTACTAGCTCTGTTGTTATTGCCTAACTAACCTATTCAATAATTCTTCAAACTGTGACATTCACTCATAATGGAATGAAAGAGAACATAAACAGAAATTATATAATAATGAAAACTAGAGACATTAAAACATTTTAAAAGACACAGAGAACTTTAAATGAATTAAGAATGTTAATAAGTGTTGGATTTGAGTGCAATGTAAGTGCAATCCATGGTTGAATTGAATCCACATCTGAAAAGGGATGCAACCTTTTCACAACATATGCTGTAACTGTTTTGTGGCACTCGGTTACACTGACGTACAGTATTTACCTTGGACAGTCACTGGTGAACACTAGTGTGAAGCCATTTCAGGTCGTTTGTCTAAGAAAAAAAAACGAGCTAACGTTAGCATCGTGTTTGTATTTGAGCTGACTTACCGCTTTAAGCGGAGTATAACTTATTAGCTGCCTTAATGTTGGTATGAGACTAGTTTATAGTTTATTTATTTACCAACCTGATGGAGCTGAAGAGGTAGCGATTAGCGAAAAGTTCGGCGGAGCGTTTTGCAGACGGACCACTCTGTACTTCCGGTCGGATACGAAGCGAAAATAATCCGGTGGAGTGCGTCAAAGACGGGACACTATTTTACTTCCCCACCCTCCTTTGCATGATAGAAAATTATTGCAAGTGCTGCACTGACCTGACTGGTCATTTTATTAAATTAGTACGCTATCGATAGCAGATGCACACTTCCGGTGGATTCTTCTTCGTTGGTTTTCGGTGGCGGCTACTTCCGGTCGGCTAACTAGCATCGAACATAGGAATCGCAAATTAATATTTTGAACGATTTCGGGAAAACCGGACAGTTAGTCCCGGTTCCGAACAATTCTCGATGCTCACGAGTCTCAAATGGCGAGTCCGAGTCGAGTTGGAAGTCTTTTGAATGCAAGTCCGAGTCGAGTTGGAAGTCTTTTGAATGCAAGTCCGAGTCGAGTCTGAAGTCTCTGTTTTTGCGACTTAAGTGCGACTCGAGTCCGAGTCCCAAACTCGAGTCCCCATCTCTGACTTGAAGTCCTGCACCTTTGTGACCTCTGCTCCTTGTAGCCTCACTGTTCCACTAGCCTCCCTCTCATTCACACACATGTACTCTGTCTTACTACGGCTGACTTTCATTCCTCTTCTTTCAAGTGAATACCTCCACCTCTCCTCCAAGTTCTCTTCCACCTGTTCCTTGTTCACACCACAGATCACAATGTCATCTGCAAACATCATAGTCCATGGGGTTTCCTGCTTGACCTCATCTGTTAGTCGGTCCATCACAAGAGCAAACAAGAAGGGGCCCAGAGCCGATCCTTGATGCAATCCCACATCCACCTTGAAGCTACCTTTCACTCCTACAGCACATTTCACCACTGTCCTGCTGTCCTCATACATAGACTGGTACCTCATACATGTCTTATACCAGTCTAACATACTTTTCTGCCACTCCAGATTTCCTCATGCAATACTACACCTCTTCTCTCGGCACTCTGTCATATGCTTTTTCTAAATCCACAAACACACAGTGGAGTTCTTTCTGACCCTCTCTGTACTTCTCTATCAACATCCATCCTCAAAGCAACGATGGCATCTGTGGTGCTCTTTCTTGGCATGAAACCATACTGTTGTTCACAGAGAGTCACCTCTTGTCTAAGTCTTGCTTCCACAACTCTCTCCCAGATCTTCGTGTGGCTCATCAACTTAGATCTTATGTAGTTGTTACAACTCTGTACATCACCCTTGTTCTTAAAAATGGGCACAGCACACTTCTTCTCCATTCTTCAGGCATTTTCTCACTCTCAAATATTCCATTAAATATTTGAGTCAAAAACCTCACTGCCATCTCTCCAAGAAACCTCAACTGGTATGTCATCAGGTCTGCCTTCCCCTTCTTCATTCTTTTCAGAGCTTTTTGGACTTCACCCTCATTAATCTTCCCTACTTGCTGGTCCACAGTTTCTATGACCTCCATTCTTCTTTCTTTCATTCTTTTCATTCATTAGCTCCTCAAAGTAATCCTTCCATCTTCCCATCACACTCTCCTCACCTGTTAAAGTCCCATCTTTAATAAGCCTAACTGTTGCACATCCTTTCCAGCCTCATCCCTCTGTCTTGCCAATACAAATACAAGTCATTCTTGCCCTCTTTAGTGTCTAGTCTCCCATACAACTCAATAACCGTGTTTCCATCTATTTTCAATTAGAATTTTGAGCGAATTTTTGAAATTTCGTAAAAATGTAAATAAAAATTAATGCGAATCAGAAGTGTTTCCATCAACTGGCTTGAAACGCATCCACCAGGCCACGCAAAGCGGCATTACATCAGACGTCGGCGTCATTACGTCAGACGTCAGCGTTACGCCAACTCATTCTCACTCCCTACTCATCATATATTGATGCTTGGGCTCAGGGTCCCTCCGCGTCACATACTTTATACGTCGGGTTGCCCCTTCTCATCATTATTTGGTGTGTAGGGTAATAAGTAAGTAAACTTTATTTATATAGCACCTTTCACAGATATAAAATCACAAAGTGCTTTACAAAAGAAATACTGTACACATAATAAAATCATACTAAAATTATACACTCTTAAAACATGCTATACAAAATGGTTACACATGATAAACTCTAAAATCGATAAGTACAATTAACCATAAGCCTGTTTGAAAAGATAAGTCTTAAGACTTCTTTTAAATGCATCAGTCGACTCGGAGCCGCACATTGTTAGAGGGAGAGCGTTCCAGAGCCTCAGTGCCACCACCTGAAATGCTCTATCACCACGGGTTTTAAAATGAGTTCTAGGGACCGACAGCAGCAGTTGATTAGAAGACCTCAGAGTTCTAGACTGACAGAGTGGTTTCAAAAGGTTGAAAACATATATCATTGAATGTTACGCATGTCTACAGTAAACGGGAAGTAGCGGTTGAAAACAGGACCCGACCACACATCTCGGCAAAATGGAGAGAATATTTCAGGTATGTGTTGCTATCGGGCAAGTTGTATTTATTCTGTCATGCCAACTAGTTTTAGCGATGTTACATGTTGTCCGGAGACGAAGTCACGTGACGTAAATGTTCGCTACGTCAGAACTGAGTCGGCAAATCTGTTTCCATCTCTCGTTTTGCGCATCGGCTCTGATTCGAAAAACCCAAAAACCACCTCAAGCGAGCGTATCAACTTTTTGGCGAATTAGAGGAAGTTAATTCGAATCGTGCCGTTTCCATTCAGCTTTTCTGATGCGATACTTCAAAATGCGCATCAAGAAACCTTGATGGAAACACGGCTATTGTTGGCTGGTTCTCAAACTAGCTCTCAGGTCAGAGGCAATGTGTTCAACATAACAGTACTTCATCACTAATGGTGTGCCACAAGGGTTTTAAGACTTGATACAAATCATGTAAGACAGTGTAAGGAGGTTAGTAGAAATATACTGTAGGAACACATCATTTTCCCTCTTCTCTTAGTCACCCTGATCTATTCTAAAACAAGTCTCTGTCAACCAAAAGAACATACCAAATGCCAACTCTGGTGGTAATCTGTCTTCACAGTGTCAGGCCCTGCATTGGAGTGTCTCTGTTCCCAAACAAGACAGAATTCAAAGACTTCTTAAATTATTTTAAATATTAAAAGTGAGTTACTTTCTTCACTTTGCAACAAAAAGCTCCTTTTTTTGTTGGTAACTCATCCAAGCAAACTTAACCACTTACAAAACAGAGCTACAGTCTGAAGCCTAAAAATGATGTGGCCATTATATGTACAGTACATACCATAGAGTTAAATAAGACAACTAGAGGGTGAAGTGGTCACGTGATGTGATTCATGGAGCTATAACCATAGAGGGCAAGCATCTGGACTTAGCATTGTTGCAGATATTGTTGGCAAAGAGCCAACAGTAAAGGCTGATTGTGTAAAAAAATTAAGAATAAT
>JBBPBX010000369.1:109440-130280 GCA_038048925.1 Garcialebias charrua
AGGCGTTTAAAGGCGCTCTGCCCTGTGCGGGCCCTGAGCACTTATATAGAGAGAACTAGCAGTTGGCGCAAAACAAGCCAGCTGTTCATATGCTTTGCTAAGCCTGTAGCACGCAGAGCTTTGTCTAAGCAGCGCCTCTCCCACTAGGTGACAGAGGCCATTTCTAGAGCATACAGCAGCAGAGGTCAGCAAGTACCCTGTGGGGTACATGCTCACTCAACTCGAGGCCTAGACACTTCCTGGGCCTTATTTAGGGGTGTTTCAGTAGCAGACATCTGTGAAGCTGCTAATTGGACATCTCCAAACACGTTTATTGAACACTACAGCCTGGACGTTACAACACGTGACGTCACACAGGCTGCACTCACCACAAATGAGAATTAAATGTGTTAACGCCTGTCTCTTTAAGACTAAAGTTCTCAAAAGCATGCATTTCCGGGGCGTGATTGTATGTTCCCATAGTCATATGTTGCACCGCAGTGGACGGACTGATAAGGGAACTGGAGGTTACGCACGTGGGTGTCTTGTCCTTTGGGTGCACCAGGCTCTGTCTGAGAGTCCTGCTGGGTTTGAAATGTACTGGGATGTTGTGTTTGTTGAAAATCCTGAAAAATCTTGAAAAACCAAACATATGACCAAACCTATGAGTTTCTAAATATAACAAGTGTAGACAAATAAATCTGTGCACATCTGGAATAAGTCAGTGTCAAAAGAGGGATTTCTGAATTTGGACTCAGATATAATGTATCAAAGCACAAATTTCCTATACTGCTGTCAGTTGTTTAAAAAATACATTTGCATTTATCTTTTAAAAAATGAATTTTATTTACTAGTTTCCAAATGTATTTGTTGCACAGTGCTGTGTAAAATTGAGGTAAACAAGTTATATATTTAAAGTTCAACAAATTTATCAATGTCCTTCACCTTTTAACATATACCATATTTCATATGTAGTTTATATGATAATAAACACTAATTGATTGTTTATGTGATTAAAAACATTTACATATAAAAAATGTTTTACATTTTTATTGAATTCATTTTATCATTTGTGTCTTGAATTGTTGGTTTGTAGATGACAAACCAAATTTCACAAGTCACCATTTGTTTATGTCTAGACAAAACCATTGAGGTTCACCTGCTATGTTGCATATCTCGTCCTTTTGCAATATATCTGTGAAAATGCAACAAAACAAGTAAGAGTTTCCAAAGAAGACTGCAGGAGTCAACTTTTTGTGTTGAAATGGTTGAGTTTGTGCCAGAGGGTGAGACTTACTGCTATAAAAAGGACAGATGTAAACAGAACCAACTTATTGGACTGAGAAGTTCTCTTGCTGAATCTCCTCTGGTCGACCCAGGAAAAAAAAAGTTTTTATTTTACGTTAAAAGTGGAAAAATACATTTATTAGACCTAAGACAAAACTCAATTGTTGTAACTTAAGAAAAAAAAAAGTTTTCTTGTTTACAGCTGTTTTGAACTGACTGGTTTCTGCAAATATGATCCACCAGGTAGGAGTCCAGTTGTGCTGTTAAAGTTATAAATGAATATGGAAACAATAATTTTCAATGAAAATGGACTTTACTAACTTATTACTGTATACTGTTTTCTGTTTCAGCTGAGTCTTGTGTTTGCTGCTTTTTTGCTGCTTGGTATGTTGAACACAATGACCGTAGATTTTAGTTTGGACAATAATTACACAAACTACAACCACTAACCAGCATTATTCTGATGGTTTCCACAGGTTACATGGAACCAAGTCAAAGTAAGGATTTTCACAAATTATCACCTGGTGCACAAGTCCTTTGGTCAAAATGTTCTAGATTATTTAAACACTCTAGAAACATATTCAGTACTTTAATTTAAAAATAAGCTTGCAAACTAATTGATTTCCATAAAAAATGTAAAAGTGTTATTTATAAATATATTTCACTTTTCCTTCTTTTTTTGAGCTGTCTCTTAAACTGTGTGTTTTGGCACCACATTAGGTCGCTTTCTGTTGGACTAAATGGTTCAATCGAGACAAACCCACTGGAACAGGTGACTATGAGGATTTGGAGTCACTGCAAAAAGAATTCCCAGGACAAATTTGTGAGATACCTGGAGACATTGAAGCTCAGACAGCTGATGAAGAAGTTCTAGCTGAAAGGACGCGTCAGCACTTCTATGCGTAAGTTGTCTTTCAGTAGAATCATTCATAAAAAGGAGTTGCTAAGCTTAACATGTTTCACTCTGATTTGTTTTAGTACCTTAAGAAAATATTTTCAAAATGAAAAATGTGTATAGAGATATTTCATAATGATCACACAATTGCAGACTTAAAAATATTTTTTTGTCCATGTTCTGTCTGCAATGTTGGCCAAGTCAAACATGTAATTTTGCAAAAGGTAAATACAAAGAAAATGCAAGAAAAATTAAATCAGTTTTTGTTTAAAGTAGAAAAAAACTGTGGTATCTATAAACAATAATTATTATGGTCTGTTATTTTTCAGCTACAAAGCCAGCATAGGCTTCATTTGCCGCAATAAGGACCAGGAAAATGAACTCTGCTTTGACTACGAGGTTCGCTTTAAATGCCCATGTAAATAAGTTCACTGCTGCCAATAAAGGAACAAATAAGGAAAAAAAAAAAAAAAGATGTGGCTTTGGGTTTCTTTGATTTTTCTTTGATTCATTTTCATTTGTCCCAAAAAAAGTACTGACCTAGTAAAGTTCTGTTGTACCAGGCACTGTCCAGTTTTTGGTACTGGTGCTGCTGCTTCTAAAAGTACTTTGGATCATTGATCAAATGACACAGATAGTATACCTCAGTTACATTCGCAAGCCTCAGCATTTCCACATACTTTAACAGCACAAATAAACTCCTACCTGCTGGATCATATTTGCAGAAACCAGTTGAAAGTTAGAAATAGCTGTAAACAAGAAAACATTTATTTTTTAATTTTCTTAAGCAACAAAATTTCAGTTTTATCTTAGGTCTAATAAATGTATTTCTCCACTTTTAAAGACATTTTAAACAAAAATGTTACCTGTGAAGAACAGAGGAGATTCAGCAAGAGAACATCTCCATCTAGTAAGTTGGTTCTGTTAACATCTGTCTTTTTTATAAATAAAAGTAAGTCTCACCCTGTAGCAGAAACTCAAAATTGTCAACACAAAAAGTTGACTCCTGCAGTCTTCTTTTCAAATTAGAAATTTGGTAATTTGCATTTACACATATAAAATGCAAAAGGACCAGTTACACAACATAGCAGTTCCAATTTGAACCTTGAAATTTTAAAGAATTGGTAATTTTTGAAATTTGTTTTATCATCTATAAACCAACAATGACATTGAAACATATTTCTATCAGATATTATATCACTGAAATGTGTGATCATTTGTATTAAAGTCTTTATAGCATCATATTGTTTCATGTGTTAAGATAAAGAAGACATTTCTGGTTTATGTTTCCGGTAGGAAGAACTCCAAAGTTACACACCTGCATTTCTCGAACAGACACACCAGTTACCGTACTAGTGTGTCAGTCTTCAGTCAGTGACCTGACCTATTGAGCATGTGCAGTGTTTTGACATTTTAAGGATGAGTTTAATTGGCTGAGAGCTGGTCACATGATTTACTGGTAGTGTAGGAACTCATGAATTTACCATTACGGCACAAGGCTTTCTAGTTGTAGCATGTCTTGTGCTCAGCCCTCTTCAGATTACCCCACAGATTTTCTAATCGATGATCTTGGCTATAGCCTAAACTTTTATTTTCTATTAATGTTATTTATTTGTTAATTTGGATGTTTGTTTGTTTGGGGTTATTATTGTGTTGAAAGGTTAGATTTTTTTTTTGTTTTCACCTTTAGCTTTCCAGTATACTGCTGAAGGTTTTAGGCCAAAAAAAGCCTGAAAACTGAAAGAGCTTAGTCCCATTCTGGTTTTGGAAACTCTAGGGACCACGAGTAAACCTGCAGTCTGAGAGCGAAGTGCTCTGTTAGGAAAATATGGAACAACAAGATCTCAAGTATAAGATTGATCTAGGTTGTTGGGGGCTTTGTAGATTTGAAGTCCATCCATCCATCCATCCATCCATCCATCTTCTTCCGCTTATCCGGGGTCGGGTCGCGGGGGTAGCAGCCTAAGTAGGGAGGCCCAGACTTCCCTCTCCCCAGCCACTTGGAGCAGCTCCTCCGGGGGAATCCCAAGGCGTTCCCAGGCCAGCCGAGAAACATAGTCCCTCCAGCGCGTCCTGGGTCTTCCTCTGGGTCTCCTCCCGGTGGGACATGCCCGGAACACCTCACCAGGGAGGCGTCCAGGAGGCATCCTAACCAGATGCCCGAGCCACCTCAACTGGCTCCTCTCGATGTGGAGAAGCAGCGGCTCTACTCCGAGTCCCTCCCGGATGACTGAGCTTCTCACCCTATCTCTAAGGGAGAGTCCAGCCACCCTGCGGAGAAAACTCATTTCAGCCGCTTGTATCCGAGATCTTGTTCTTTCGGTCATAACCCAAAGCTCATGACCATAGATGAGGGTGGGAACGTAGATCGATCGGTAAATTGAGAGCTTTGCCTTTTGACTCAGCTCTCTCTTCACCACGACAGACCGGTACAGCGCCCGCTTCACTGCGGACGCTGCACCTATCCGCCTATCGATCTCACGCTCCAGTTTTCCCTCATTCGTGAACAAGATCCCCAGATACTTAAACTCCTCCACTTGGGGCAGGACCTCCTCCCCGACCTGGAGAGTGTAATGATTTCAGTAAACCCAGATGGTACGAGACCCGGAACGAGACAAGACTCCACAAGATAAAAAATTCAACAGTGTTTATTGTGCAGGTGACTATGTACAGGTGGTCCTCTGGAGCTCCTGGGAAACAAACAGGATGTCAGATGGGTTGAAACAAGAGAGGTCCTTTGAGTACTCGTACTGTTTTTTCCTCTTACAGGTTGGATGGTTTGGGTGGAGCGTGAGAGTGAATCCAAGTGAGTCCAGAGGAAGGTGAATCAGTCTCACAGAGGAATGGCAGTAGATCAGGCACGAGGACCAGGCACTGAACCCAAGGCGTACCAGAACAGGAAGGGATCCAAGAACACAGGAGAACTGGAGGCACAGAGAACGAGGTTAGTAACTTTTCTCAAAGAAACAAACAGGCTGGGAGCATAAATACCATAAGTAGCTCAATGCCCCAGCGAGGAGTGGAACTTGACTGCAGCCTTATATAGGTGAAGGTCTCATCAGGGAGATAGCCGGCAGCTGTGGTAATTGGCGGCCATCTTGGGTTGCAGCCAGTAGCACTCCCTACAGAGAGGGCATGCTACCCTTTTCCGGCTCAAGATGAAGTAAGTAGATTTGAAGTAAGATTTTTAATTCAATTATGAGCTTGACAGGGAGCCAGTGGAGAGAAGCTAAAACTGGAGAGATATGATCTCTCCTACTAACTCCAGTTAAAACTCTGGCAGCAACATTTTGGATCAACTGAAGACTTTTTAAAGAAGTATTTGGACACCCAGATAACAAACCATTGCAATAGTCCAGTCTAGATGTGACAAATCCATGAACCAGTTTTTTCTGCATCATTTTTAGATAAGATGTTTCTAATTTTAGTGATATTATGCAGTTGGATGAAGGCGGTTCTAGTAACATTTTTAATGTGTTTTTTTTAAACTGGAGAGTATCATTATAATCCTAATATCTCTTTAATTACCTTTAAGGTAAATGCAATACACAAAGTTACATAACAAGCATGCCATACATTCACAGATAAACAAGTTAGCATACCAACATAAATATTCTTGCTTCAAGATGTTTTCTCTAAGTCATTACGAGAAAACCACTTATGCTCATCTGATGCATTCTTAAGTCTCCTAGAAAGCTTAAAGGTTGAAATATATTTCTATCAGTATTACATTACACCCATTATGTTCCATTATTTGTATTCACTTAATTCTGCCTTATAATGTGAAATGTGACACTAGGCAGAACGTTTTTCTCTCGGGCTTTGTTTTCACTAGGGAACAGTTACACGCCTGCACATACACAGACATAACATTTGATGTTTACATTGAAGCTGATAGTTTGTTGACAGAAAGGAGGGTCACGTGGTAGTGTAGGTGGTTCCAGGGCGGTCCTGAAGCAGTCCAAGGAGGTTCCAGGGTCCAAGGAGGCGGTGACGACATCCGGGGTTTTATAACCGTGGCCCTGCCTTTGAAGATGTGTGTGTGGACTTGTGCTCGGAGTTGAGGTCTGTTGTCTGCTGTAAGGTTTATTCTTATATGTACAATAAACCTACATAAAATTTGCACATTCGTTTCAGAGCTTCCTTCAACCTTTTGAATTCGCAACAAGGTGAAGAACAAGTTCACCTTTCAAGAAATCAGAACAAGCGCTCAATACAAAAACAACTGGACTTTATTTGTTGCAGAAAACGTTTCACCCTTTTTTCCAAAGGGCTTTTTCAATTCAAAGTAGCAGCTGTGAGACAGAGAAGTTTTATACAGGCTGACATGCCACACACCAACATATGTAAATTGGAAGCTGAAATAAGAAACAATGACCCCTGGCGTACATCCAAATCAACATGTAAATAGTTTCACCTGAAAAAATAGAAAACAACTTTTGGACTGGCCAAGGCACAGCTCAAACATAAAGTTGAAAAGACTGCTTCAGTCTGAAGAATCTTTTGGATGAAAGCTGAAAGATTTCAACAAAGAATAATCCGTTCAGAGGACCTAGCTGACTTAAGCTGGGTTTATACTAGCGTCTCATGTCTTTTACCCCCCGTTGAGTGAACCCAGCGCTGACGTGTGTCACCGACCGCATTGAGTGTTTATACCTCTTTAAGACGTGGGGATAATCCCTCCCTCTTCCCTCCCACTGCATACGTCACGCGCACTCACACTGCATACGTCACACGCACGTTGGCTGTTGCCGGAAAGAGGAAGTAATTTCAACAGTTCACTACGAAGAAAATGTATTCGCAGGCGGCAAAAGAGATGCTTCTCAGGTTGGATGACGAGTCGGAGGACGAGGATGAAGAAAATGACCTTATATTAATGTTATTGACCGCGAACATGGAAATACGACGCGAACGGCGTTGGCACGTTCGCCCGCTGAACAGGACCAGATCTACACAAGGCGAGTTTAGCTTGTTGGTTCAGCAGATGCGGGAGATGGATGACGAGACACACTTTTCATATTTTCGAATGTCCGCTGCTCGTTTTGATGAACTTGCCCACCGGATCTCCCCTCACCTGCAGCACGCACCGACGCACAGCGCACCGGTCTCTGCCCCGGAGAGACTGGCTGTGACGCTGCGGGTCCTGGCTTCTGGGTGCTCATTCACTGCCATCGCTGCCAGTTATAAGCTGGGGAAGGCTACTGTATGCTCTGTACGCCCATATGGAGGTAAGATGCAATATAATTAATGTCAGTACTGATGTTATATTTGCACTTTATTTTGTAATTTTATGAAACATATTACTGTAAGAACTACCGGTATCTAAAACAGTGGCGGGGTCACGTGCTGCGGGGTCACGTGCTGCGGTGTCATAGACCATATATGGACATCCAAACAAAAAACGCCCACAAACTTTGAACCAATCACACGCTGCGAGCCGCATCGTCGGCTTCGAGAGTTCTGTTTGGGGGCTATGTACACGACGCCTATGCACCGGGGGATCACAGCGGGTGTGCGGCCAAAAGTTGCGCAATGTTTGCTCAATCAACGGGGGGTAAAAGACGTCCGACGGGCCGTCGTCCCAAGTATAACAAGGTCTTTAGCCTTGTTAGAGATTGATGAGGCAAATTGTGTCATGCTGGTAGATTCATATGAACACTTAATGCTGTGATGAAATCAAAAGTTGCTCCAACATAACATTAGTTTAATTGTGCATTTGTATGTAACCATCAATTGTTTTAATTTTTTCCCGCTTAACAATTTTGTTTATATTTAATTGAGTTGCACAGTTTTGAAGTAGCAAAAAAGGTAGGAAACATTTTAGTACGGTACCATTAACGCCAAATTTACACTACATGCGTTCCGGCTCCGCTCCGCAGGTTGCAGCTGAGCGTTTCAAGTCCAGTTTACACTACCTCCGCTCCGGTCCGCCTGGATGCGCCGCTCCGAGACGCATGCGCGGGAATTGCGAGATCGCGCGATAAATCAAGTGATAAATAAGGAAGTCAGAACAAAACAATTCATTCGGTGGAAGAAGGAGAACAACAGTAGAGACTGCCTCGCTGTTTGATTGTTTTTTGCATTGAGATATTTTCAGTCTGCCTTGATCTTCTCTCGTAAATGAGCGACAGGACATGGTTTGAGCGACAGGACGTGATTTATTACATTTCAGAATAAAATACTTTTTTTATTTATTTATTTCTTGTATTGCGTTTGTAGGCGTAGTCATAAATGATAGTTTGACAGCATTTTTGTACAAATAAATCCGTATAGAGCTAGGATTAGTCCGCCCGTGGTGATTTTATTTTGTAAATACGGATGTTGTGCTCGTTCCTTTTCCTGTTGGTGCGACGTAATCTTTAAAAGTTGACTCCGGCACAGCTCCGGCGTCCGGCAGAAATAGGATCGGATTCTAATTTTGACGGACTGCCGTCCGCTCGCCGCCGCCGTGCGGAGCCAGTGTAAACGCTCTCATTGATTATAATGGGTGCGTATTTGCTGCGGAGGTCGGACTGGAGCTGGGCGGAGCCGGAACGCATGTAGTGTAAATTGGGGGTTAAGGTGGTAAATACTTCATCTTGACAAAAATCTGAAAGTTATGCACCATAACCTGTGTTCCCTGAAGTAAGGGAACGAGGTGCAACATACTTGCTATGGGAATTGTGCCCCCGCGCGATTACCTGAAGGAATACATTCACGCCTTTACACCTAGGGCGTCAGCGTCGCGCCAGAGGCCCCGCCCTCTGGGTATTGAAGCGGCTAACGCCCATCCACCTTTCTCCAAAATTGCACTTCACCGAGCTTTCAGCATTGAAAGGGCCAGATATGTTGCACCTCGTTCCCTTCCTTCAGGGAACATGAGTTATGGTGCATAAACAGAAGAAAACAGAACAAAATTTTCTTTCATACCACAAGCAATTAAATCATGAAATAATACAAACATATCATGAATTACTGAGTTGAAACGTATTTGCTGTAATGATGGATGTTAATGTCATGTATGTATAAGTATGTCCTTTATGTCAATGCCTGCTGACAATGCTGCAAACTAATTTCCCTACGAGGACAAATCAATCAATCAATCAATCTATCTATCTATCTATCTATCTATCTATCTATCTATCTATCTATCTATCTATCTATCTATCTATCTATCTATCTATCTATCTATCTATCTATCCATATCCATCTATCCATCTATCCATCCATCCATCCATCCATCCATCCATCCATCCATCCATCCATCCATCCATCCATCCATCTATCTATCTATCTATCTATCTATCTATCTATCTATCTATCTATCTATCTATCTATCTATCTATCTATCTATCTATCTATCTATCTATCTATCTATCTATCTATCTATCTATCTATCTATCTATCTATCTATCTATCTATCTGTTGGGTTTGTGTTTGTGTGTGTGTGTGTATGTGAGAACTCACCTTGCAGTTGCTGAGTGTTGGAGATGGGAGTTCCTGGGTAACCAGCTGCTGCCAATCCGGTTAACGAGTCCAGCTGCTATTTAACCAGCTTATGTCTCCCTGTGTTTTCAAGACAAATCTGTGACTCACCTTTGGAACCCAAACTGGACAAGCTGCCTCCAAACTGGACTCCTTCTCTGAGAAAACTCTGTACTCCAGCCTGACACTCTTCCACCAGCTGCCACCTGCAAGACACTACTTGGGACTCTTGGATAAATACAAGGAATTACTCACCTGATGGACACTCACCTCCTCCCTCTGGTCTGCCTCCTCCAAGTTCCTTCTGTAAGAGAGAGAGACTTAATTAAACACTAAAACTGCAATATTCCCCAAACATCATCATTAATCTTTTTCCCCTTTCCTTCCAGGAACCCTGACTTCCTTTACCCCAGCACTGTAAATAAACTCACTTAACTGATTACCTGTGTCTGTGATCCTTCTCAGCCTTGGTCTGAATTTGAGTACGTTTTCAGTAATTGTTTACAACTCTGTCTGTCTGTCTGTCGTCTGTCTGTCTGTCTGTCTGTCTGTCTGTCTGTCTGTCTGTCTGTCTGTCTGTCTGTCTGTCTGTCTGTCTGTCTGTCTGTCTGTCTGTCTGTCTGTCTCTCAGTGCAACGTACTTGCTATGGGAACGTGATTCATTCACGCCCTTGAAATGCTCAGCAAAATGCATGTGAGAACATCCGTCTTAAAAAGACAGGCATCTCCCAGCTGCTTTCTACAAGGAATGTAGAGAACACAGGCTAAGAGGAAAAAATGCCAAATGTAAAGAACATCAACGTGATTTTTCAACTGGTCATATATATACACAACACCAGCTAGAGACAGCCTAAGCGTGCTCCACGAGTGTGAGTATTCATCATTTCCTTTTTCTCCCTGGAGCATCCTGAGAAACAGGAGGGGCAGTGGACCCAATACGTCACAAGAAATTGGGTGACAAATGTGGAGGTAGAAAACCCAGGCCACGCACAGGGTAACCTCCCAGGTCCTTACTAGAAAACTCCATCTTTTTTCTTTCTTTTTTTAATAGGGCACGACTGACAAGTGGAGCCCATCCTGATGTTGGAGATCAGTTAGGGAGAGGGGAAACCCTTCCATTAAACATCTCCTAGGCAAAACATAAACACCAAGGAGTACCTTTGTGAGTGTTGTTACTGTTTGTTTTGGGACAAAGCAACCAAAGCCTTAGGCTCTCATCCAGTTCCCTTCAGTGGCCAGGCTGAAAGTTACCATAACCCTGGACGTGGGTGTAGAAGCTGTCCACATGCCTGAGTCATCAGGTCCCTGTGAGGAGGCAATTGCCATGGTATCCCTGATAAAATTGAGATTAACTCCGGGAACCACGGTTTCTGTGGCCATCTGGGAGCCATGAGAATCAGGGAGAGGGCTCCCTGGCGTACCCCTTCCAGTGTCACCCCGATCAGAGGGACAGGCATAGTAGAGCACCCCTGCTGGCCAATCATGTGCCAGAGCATCCATACCCAATGGTGCGTCAGCTTCCCTCAAGGAGAAGTAAAGGTCACAGTGTGAGCTAGCCCTGCAAGCAATGATAGGAATAACTGAGTTATAAATAAACGGTGTTACAAACGGAGTTATTTTTTTCATTAACGGGTAATCTAAGTAGTTACTATGTCTATCGTTACAACTCTGTTACCGTTACAAACACTAAAATGGGGTACGTTATTTTGTCTTCCGCGCGCTGTCTCTCGCTGCTTGTTTACTTTTTTTTCCCCCTTGTTGAGGGAGAGGAGGAGGGGGAGCCGGGAGCAGAGGGGAGGGAGGGTAAGAGGGAGCAGAGGGGAGGGAGGGTTGAAACAACAATAAGGTTGATGCTGATTGGTTAAGGTAGAGTGTCAGGCAGAGGTCAGCCAATCAGAGGTTTTGTTGTTCAGTTCACTCTCAAACCACACGCGTGTTTCTGTTGCGAGATCTGGCAACACTGGCTTTAGCTCCAAATCTGAAAAGTTAGTAGAAGTGCAGCAATGGCGAGTCTGGATGAAGTTAGCAGAAGTCCTGCGAGTCTGAAAGGAAAGATGGCGTTTTCAAATTGGAAATACAGGCACTACTCTCCTTGAGGTAAAAGGCAAAAACGTCTATGTGAAGTGCACATTATGTCCCGGAGCGAAGTGTTTGTCGACGTCCGTCGTTAGCAACTCAAATCTAATGAAGCATCTCACAACTGCTCATGGTTCAACAAAACTGGTGGCTAAAAACACTGCTGTTGACAGTACTGATGACGATAGCAGACCAGGTGTGGCTAACGTGAGCTCTGCTAACAAAGAAGAATGTGGAGCTACGCCGTCCAAGCAGTTAAAGTTGGATTTTTTTGCTCCAGCACAGAAACTTGTGACGCAGAATGAACTGAACAGATTGATAAGCAGGTATGTTGTTGAAAACATGCTCCCGTTATCAACACTTGACTCAGACTCATTCAGAACCCTTATTGGCAAAATACCGGGGAGAGCAGGTGTCGGTCCTCCATGCAAAAAGACATTTTCTAAATACATAGATGCCGAGTACGCTAAAATGAATGCCGAGCTGAAGACTGGATTTGAAGAATTAGAATATGTCTCTACTACTGCAGACATTTGGACTGCACATAATAAAAGTTATCTTGGTGTAACTGCCCACTGGATACATCCACAAAGCATGGAACGAAGAAAAGTAGCCCTGGCATGCAGACGATTTAAAGGTCGTCATACACATGACAGTATTGCAACTGAGCTTGGCAATATTCACTCATTCTATGGCATAGCCCACAAAATAACATCAACTGTCACGGATAATGGCTCTAATTTTGTCAAAGCCTTCAAGAAGTACCAGCCTGTGGAGGATGATGAGTCTGAGGATGATGAAGATGAGGTGAATGATGTCTTGCAAAACAGTGTTGGTGATGATAATGATGACGTTGTAATTACCTTGCCACCACATCAGAGATGTGTATCACACACTTTAAACCTTGTTTCATGTACTGATGTTGACAAGTGGATACTGTCAAGACCAGAAACAAAAGCAATATACAGGAGTGCTACAGCCAAATGCACAGCTTTATGGAACAAGGCTAGCCGTTCAACTGTGGCTGCAGAGACTGTTGATGATGTAATCACAAGGAAGCTGCTAGTCCCCTGCAGTGCAAAATGGAACTCGTTTTATGATGCCCTTGCTCGCATCTGTGAGATCCCTATAGTTGCACTGAACACCATCTCTTCCAAGTTTGTTTTGAAAGCCATCACAGAACGGGAGCATCAGTTCCTCAAGGAATACTGTATGGTAATGAAGCCACTAACAGTAGCCTTAAGGTGCATTCACACCGAACAGCTTTTCAGCAGCAGGAGCGTCCAGTTTACATGCAAAGTCAATGGGGGACGCGCTTCCAGCCGCGTCTTGGCGTCGGGCGTCACGTCGCGTGCATGTTGAGCGTGCTGGAAAACGTTTTCCGTGCACGTGAACCGGCTTCAGCCTCCAAACCGCGCATTCAGCATGCTGAAGATTTTGCGGTTCAAACTTTCAAACGCCGCTCAACTCTACCTGATTGGTTGGTGTGTCAACCAATCAGGGAGAGTCGGGGGAGAAGAGAGGGGGTCAGGGGGAGAGTCCCTATGTGACGCGGAAACCAGTGACGCGGAAACGATTGCGCATGTGACGTATTGTTTGTGGGACACAGAAAAAACCCGCGGAGTCATGGACTATGGAAGAGAAACTCATTGTAGCTGTGTGTTCGCGACAATTCCTTCACGACCAGTCAAGTCTGCTCTACTGAGACAGAAATAAAAAGCTCCTCGCCTCGCGGAGTGCAGTGACGACTCGGTACACCGGTAAGCTCCTCCCACACACCCTGCAGCAGTTTCGCAGTAGTTTCGCGTTCTGGCTTTTTGGTCTGGACACAAAGTGCGTCCACTTGCGTGCGTGACGAGCTTTTTGGAGGTTGAAAAGCTGTTCGGTGTGATCACACCATTATGGTGTGAGCACACCAAAAACGTTTTGACCTCCGAAAACGCTCCTCACGCACGGAAGTGGACGCGCTACCCAGTGTTGTCCAAACTGTAGTGTTGCGGCGGCTTCGTTGCTGTGGCGACGGGGTGTGGGAGGAGCTTACCGGTATACAGAGTCCTGCGCACAGAGTCACTGCACTCCGCCAGGCGAGGAGCCTTTTATTTCCGTCTCTGTCGAGCAGACTTGACTGGTCGTGAAGGAATTGTCGCGAACACACAGCTACAATGAGTTTCTCTTCCATAGTCCACGAGCTCGCGAGTCTTTTCTTTTTTTTTCCGACAAACAATACGTCACATGGTGCGCGCGCACCCTCGTTTCCGCGTCACATAGGGACTCTCCCACTGCCCCCTCTCTTCTGCCCCCCGACTCTCCCTGATTGGTTGACACACCAACCAATCAGGTGGAGTTGAGCGGCGTTTGAAAGTTTGAACCGCGAAAACTTCAGCTCAGCTGAAGCGGAACTTGGAAGCCGACGCCGGTTCACGTGCACGGAAAAACGCTCCTCAGAACGCGCAACACGCACGCGACCTGACGCCAGACGCCAGGAGGTGCCTAGGTGCGTCCACCATTGACTTTACATGGAGGCTGGAAGCTTTGAGGTAAAAACGCTGCTCGGTGTGACCACACCATTAGACATACTTCAGGGAGAAGACAACTGTTTCCATGGCACACTCCTACCCACACTGGAGACATTGATGTTGACGACCCTGGCCCTGAAGAGTGGTCTGCAAATCCTCGTTGACCTTCCAGAGGCAATTGTTACAGTAAGAACTAATTTTTATTTTTAAATACATTCATACATAATGAAAAGATACAATGTAAAATTAAATATATTTGTAAACTTACAATGTGTAATGCTGTGTGTGTGTGTGTGTGTGTGTATGTGTTTGCGTGCATGTGTGTGTATGGATAGTCAGTATAATATTTACTTTGTATATCATTGCAGGCAATCAAAACAAGATTTGCAGAGGTGCTGGAAAGTGAGAATGCCGTCTTGGCTGCTGTGACTCTGCCCAGGTTTAAACTACGTTGGCTGCGGACGCAGGACAGGAAGGACAAGGCCAAGGCAAGTCTGCTAGCAGAGTGCCGGAAAAGTGCTCAAAATGAAGACCAGCAAACAGGTACTACCATCACACCAGCATGCACTGAGTCAGCCATGGAGAATGAGTTCTTCTCCTTTGAGGATGAGGATGACACCTCTGCTACTGCTGAAAGCCAAGTTGCTGATTATTTCAAATCAGGAGCACAAGGGATGGACAGTCTTAATAGATTTCCACTTGTAAAGAACATTTCACTCAAATACAATGCAGCCACTCCATCTAGTGCCCCTGTGGAAAGACTGTTTAGTTTAGGGAAACTTGTCTTCACTCCAAAGAGGAACAGACTTTCTGACCAGAAGTTTGAAAGTCTTCTACTTCTAAGATACAATCACTGGTTTAAGGGGTAAGATGGTCAGCAGATGACTGGGTTGACTGAGTGGATAAATGAATCCATCTATGCATGGATAGTTTAGTAGCTAATGTTGGATTTGTTCAGGTAATTCAGATTTTCAGTACTGTTTTAAAAGTACTTCATATTGTTCATATTGTTAAAATTGTTCTTTTGTTTTTAAGAAAATACTTGAAGAAAATACTTGAAGAACCAGTTGTGTGAGGGTTTGATTTTATTTTTCACTACAGAGTTAAAAACACTTATTTTAACTGTTTACTTTTATTTCTAAGAAAACACTTGTACACAGTGTGTACATAATATTATTTTGTTAAACTGTATTTTTGTAATGAAGAAAATAACTTGAATGTCAACCAGTCATGTTCTGTTGCAGTGCTGTAAGTATTAAAAGTTTTGTGTTAAGTACCTGTCTTTGCAATTCTACTTTAAATTCGTAGATATATCTACCGGTAAACTTAAACCAACCAAACAAACAATAGTTACTTTCCCTGGTAACTAATTACTTTTATAGGGGAGTAATTCAGTTACTAACTCAGTTACTTTTTGGGTGAAGTAACTAGTAACTATAAATAATTACTTTTTTAAAGTAACATTCCCAACACTACCTGCAAGCAAACAGGTCCACAGAGGCTCTCCCAAATCGTGACCAGACCTGTTCCACAATCCGTGGGTTCAGGCTCCATTCTGACGCCAAAAGAGGCCCTCTTGAGAGGGCATCTGCTCCATAATTTAGATCACCAGGGACATGAGTTGCCCTAAGTGACAAGATTCTTGGAGCAAACCATGTGAGCATCCTCTGCGCCAGTCCGAGGAGGGCCTGGGACCTTGTCCCTCCCTCTCTGTTGATGAAGGACACTGTGGTCCTGTTATCTGATTTCACCAAAATATGCTGTCCAGCAACCAGACCTTTACTGAAGAAGTATTTTAATGACAGGAATACAGCCAGCAGTTCCAAGAAGTTGATATGTAATCTCGCTTCCTGTTCATTCCAAAGGCCATGGGTGTTATGATTTCTACAGATCGCCCCCCCATCCCATTTTTGATGCGTCCGTCATGATTACTACACGAGATGACATCCTTCCCAGTGAGACCCCTTCCGTGAAAACGGACAAATCTCTCCAAGGTTCCAGTGCCTTCAGGCACTCTGAATGTATCCTAACCTTTCCTGCTTGATTAGTCAAGGCAGGTTGTGTCTGTTGGTGTAGCCATACTTGTATGGCCTGCATTTTCAGTAATGCGTGTGGCACACAGGGAATGGTTGCCGGCAAGAGGCCTAAAAGGCGTTGGCACGTTTTCACAGGGACCTGTTGGTTCAGTTTAAATCTTTCCAGGCAACGGCAAATGGAGGGAACTCTTTCCTTCGAGAGCCATGCTCTGTACTGAACAGTGTCAATCTGTACTCCCAGAAATACGCTAACCCGTGATGGAGTTAGATTGCTTTTTTGTAGGTTTATGACAAAACCGAGAGACTCCAGGTGAGAGATCACCTTATAGGAGTGTGACTGGGCCTGCCTTCTGCTTTCAGCCAGAATTAGCAGGTCATCCAAGTACAGGTAGTCCCCGACTTACGAGCGCTCTTACATACGAGGTTCTAGACTTACGAGCTGGCGAACGAGCAGTAAATTTGTAAAAAAATACAGCACTTTTTTGTGTTTTTAGATGAAAGTGTGTTAGTTAACCATTTGGAAACACGTTTCTGAGCATGTTCATGAACTAGTATGATCATTTTTGATGAAAAACGAGTGTTCGTAGTAGCGCTAGCTTAAATGTTCCAACTTACGAGCGAAATTCCGGACTTACGAGAACACGTGTTTCTTGTTCCGACGTACAAATTTTCGTCTTACGAGCGACTCGCAGGTACGGAACTTGCTCGTAAGTCGGGGACTACCTGTAATTCATGACCCCGAGTCCTTGATTCCTAAGAGGGGTCAGGGCTGCATCCAAACATTTAGTAAGTGTACGAGGAGCAGTCTTTAAACCGAAGGGTAAAGTTTTGAATTCATAAGCGTTTCCTTCTAACGCAAAACGGAGGAACTTTCTGTGTTTCCACCACACGCCTATGTGGAAATAGGCATCTTTTAAATCCACTGTACATGCGTCGTCTCCTGGTCTCACAGACTGGAGAACTTGCTGCAGTGTAAGCATCTTGAACTTAAATGTTTTAATTCTTTTGTTGAGAGTCCTGAGATCCAGAATCGGTCTCAGGGAATGATCCTTTTTGGGCACCAGGAAGTACTTGCTGTAGTGGCCAGAGCGTAGTTTGCGTCCTGAGACCAAACTAATCACTCCCTTTTGCAGCATCGTCGAAACTTCCTCCCTCAGCACGTGTGCACGTGTAGGGTTGATCTTAGATTGCAGCACCCCTGTGAAGTGGGGCGGTCTTTTTGAGAACTGCAACTTGAGCCCATGACATATCGTTGTCATGACCCAATCATTTGGTAGACACGCCTTCCAGGCCTGCGTGTGAGCGTTAAGCCTGGACGGCATGTTGAATTGCTGCTCGTCGTGTTTTAGCGCTGGAGGGGTGGCCTTTGACCCCCCTCACGCCTTTTCGAGCAGGTTGGTCGGCCCAACAAAAGATATCGTGATATCTTACCGTCTCTGGCAGAACTCGTGTATCTTGCTATGGTTCATAGTTTGACCACATGGTTTGTGTTTTATAAAAATGGGACTCGAGTCAAGAACCAGGGCAATCTATGCTTTGGTACTTTTATTTTTGTACATGTCTGAAACAGTGTTTGTATTGTTTACACATGCAGTAGGCGAGTCATGTTTGGTGCATGCATACATGTCACCAGTTCCTCTCAGTTTTTTTTACGAGTAGAGACTGGGATCAAAAGGTTAGGTTCCCGTACCGCGTGGGCGGGTGAACTTGTAAAATTGTCAGTTCGTCCCAGTACATCAGGCCTGAAACTGGGTTCCGTACGGGGTCACCGAAGGGGCCCTCGGCCGGTACTGGAAAGTTTCACTGTCACCAGCGGGTCTCTTCCGTGGGAGGCCACACATGTCTTCCTTTGAGGGAGCAAAACTTTTCCTTGGCAACCCCTCGCAGAGGGCTTCCGCTTGTTTGCGTCTTTGTTCCAACCTGGCCTGGACGCGTTCCAGGGCTCCCCCGAAGAGTCCCGTCGACTCGATCGGGTGCTGGAGGAAAGTAGACCTCTGGTTTTCCGGGAGGCCCGACAATGTTAGCAAAAGATGGCGCTGGGTGACTACTATTTCCGACCATTGCTTTACCTTGGGAAATGGCTATTGTCCCCATCATGCGGAGCACAAGGTCAGAGGCACGGCTGACCTCCTCCATGGCCTCCGTTGCGGCCTGCTCGTTTTTTTTTTACCTGGATATCCTGCAGTTTTTCTGCCATGTACGCCTGCAACATGGTCGATGCATTCATTGCACGTGCCATGAGGCCCTGAGCCATGTAGCACTTCACAAGTTGTTTCTTCGAAGCGCAGCAGGCCCTGCTGGGTAGCGCTGGTTTCGTCCTCGTGGCTGCGGGGGCCAGGTGAGCCGCCAAAGTCTCCTCTATCAGGGGTGTGCTGGCAAGACCCACTGTCTCCATTCCCGTGACATCAAGGAGTCGGGATAGTGGCAGCATGATGGGAGCTCCGGGTTCTACCCAGAGGCGTTTGTGCTCCATGAGGAAGTCCGGAAAAATTTGCATTTTTGTGATGTTGTCGGCTGTTTCACGTAGAAGTAGCTTCCCGCCAGCCTCATAGCCTGTTGGCGAGGTGTGGGGTCTGGCACGTGACCTGCAGGGCATCTGCCGCCCTATGGCACATGTCGAACAGAGCAGGTACCGACAAGTCCGGTTCCGGTAAGATTTGCGCCAGATTCTGGGAGGAATCCACAGTTTCTCACATCCTACTGTATGTAAATAAACAATTTACATACAGTAGGATGTGTGTGTGTTTTCTGTAAGCTCTGCTTTCACACACTGAACTTTGAATGGGTCACAGGCACGTGTTATCCCAAGTATGTGTGTGTGTTAGCTTCCAATTTACCTAGTTTGGTGTGTATCAGTGGCCCAGCTTGCTTATAACTTCTCTCTCCCTCTCACAGTCTCCACTGAATTGAGAAAGCTCATCGGATGATGAGCGAAACGTCTTCTGTTACAAATAAAGTCCAGTTGATCTTGTATTGAACCCCTTTTTTGATTTATCATGTCCTGGACGACTGAGAATCTTCACCAGCACTAAGCCCTAATGTAGTGGAAAAACATCATTATAAACAGCAGCACGAACATGAGTCTGTAAGAGCACGAAAAAAGAGGCGATCTTTCAGAAAAATAATCAGTATGGCAAGCAGTTAAAACACCAGACAAACGGGCAAGGTTCCGCCTAATGCCCAGTGCCCACGGGTAACGTCACGATGACGTTTTGTGGAAGTGTGCTGATTTTAGGGGCGTGTCCCAGAGAAAAAAAATTACCATAACTTGGAATGAAATTTTTATATATTTAAAATTTATTTTGTAAAAACGAACAGAGCTGAATGATATAAGATATATATGTTGTGACAAATATGCAAATTTCCAACATCATGTCACAATACCTTTAACAGTAGGGTTCCCTTATCATTCAGTCCACTGCGGTGCAACATAGAACTATGGGAATTGCGCTCCCGCGCGGTTCACCTAAGCAATACAAACACGCCTTTTTAAGGCAAGTGAGCGTCAGCTTTGCCAGGGGGCCCCGCCCCCCGGCATAAAACACGATGATGCCTCACTTTCGGTCTCTATTTGCACTTCACCTCGCTTCACACCTGAACATTGCAGACCTTGTACTGGCTGAACTGCCCGACCGGAGTTGAGCAACGCTCCCTACCCAGGGCGCCGCTACAAGGGTTTTTCATCCGCGGAGCTCTGTTTAGCCCTGCTGCTAACCGAGTGCTTCCTCACGCTTAGTGCTGCTAACGTGATTATAGCTGTTTCGGGCTGGTTAGCGTTGCTAACTGGCTAGCTCCCCACGGTTGGCTCGGCTAACTGGGAACTCTTATGGACAGCACGAGGACGACGTTTAGCTTGTTAGCGTTGCTAACGAGCGGACGACGAAGACCTTTATTTTTACTCTATCACCATTGCTAACTGGCTAGCTCTTCACGGTTAGCTCGGCTAACCGAGAACTCCCATAACAGCACAAAGACGACATCAGGCTCGCCTAGTGCTGCTGACACAATTAGCGTTGCTAACGAGCGGACGACAAGGGACTTCATTATGAGGTATGCGAAAGCTGCTTAGTCTAGCTTGCTGACTAACCTTCTCATTTTCTGTCTGTTTCCCTATCCTGTGTAGTCGAATCGACGATGAGGTTCATCCCACAGCTTGCTAACTAAGTTTGTCTACCGATAACTACGCTGCTTTAAGGCCCGTTTAGCCCCGCTAACTGGCCCACAAGTACCTCCATGTTTAGCCCCTGCTAACAAGGAGGTTCTTCGACCAGAACAGTTCAAGAGGAGGAATTTCTGCTTATTACCCATTTAGCAATGCTAACTGGTATTTTCCTTACTCCCACGACAAGAGCATTGTGACTCTGAGAGCTTATCCACCCATAGGCTAAAAGAAAGCTCTCAGACGTTAACCACATTGCAGTTCAAGGAACCCCGATGGAATGAACAAGGGCGAGCAGAGGGAATCTCCTCCAAACGGAAGAAAAGCTAACTACTGCCCCTTACAAAACCTCGGAGCAAGGTGTCGAAGAGGGAGCCGATAACTTTTCACAAAGCTTCAGCTCTGTTTGACCTCAAACCTCGGTGAGG
>JBBPBX010000370.1:0-16666 GCA_038048925.1 Garcialebias charrua
GACAATTCAACTTATTCCTTCATCTTTAAAAACTGTGTTAGGATAGGCTAAGTGCTTGGTGACTGTCCAGTACTGTACATGTATTCATTTATAAAAATTAAAAAAAGTAAAAAAAAAAAAATTTTTTATTTTTTTTTAAAATGAGATGCATGCTCGTAAGTCCGGGACCTCGTAAGTAAGAGCGCTCGTAAGTCGGGGACTACCTGTAACCCAAATACATAAAACTAACGACTCACCGTCGAGTGGTCGACACAAAACACACAATAAAATCCTCCGGCCGCGTTAATTTGGCTTGAAACAGCGGGGTTCTCTGCGGATTTATCCAAGTAACCCAGCACAACCAGGTAGCCACAGAGTTAGCGTCCAGTTCACCTCTGACCCGGAAGATGTCAAGATTCTATAGGCAGTCAACAGATTTAATGAAAAGTAACTAAAATGATCCTAAAAGGATGAAATTACAAAAATCAAAGGATTTATTTAATACTTTACGTACATATATTCTATTCGGCCACGAAATTAACAAAAAAGAGAATGATCTTTTAATCCCTAAGACCACTTTTAAATCTCAAATACACGGGCGTGTCGCCACCGCATTTATACATAAAAGTAACCAAAATACATAAAACTAACGACTCACCGTCGAGTGGTCGACACAAAACACACAATAAAATCCTCCGGCCGCGTTAATTTGGCTTGAAACAGCGGGGTTCTCTGCGGATTTATCCAAGAAACCCAGCACAACCAGCTAGCCACAGAATTAGCCCCCGAGTTCACCTCTGACCCGGAAGATGTCAAGATGGAATAGTCCATTTTTAGTAGGGGGATACAGAAATCGACCGGTTTTTGTATTGCGTTTTTAATGATCGTTTTCATTAACTATAATTATTTTTATGTTAAATGTACATTAACAAGCATGAGTATTGTTAGTGATGTCAAGGGGCGGGGCCGGGGCCCCTGCTGATTTGGGGCCCCAAGCAATGGCATCATTTGCCTACATGGTAGATCCGTGTCTGTTCTCCCCTCTGCTCCCCCTCCAACCCTCCCTCCTCTCTGCTCTTTACGGTGAAGGAGAGGAAAAAGGCAAAACAAGCAGCTACGGAGCCAGCATAAGAGCCTCTAAATAAGTTTATTCGTTTTTACTGATAGATGATTAGTTATTAGCGGTACTGCATTTTAAATAAAAATAGCACAAATCCGCTTATGAATTATAAAAGTTAGTCACTCCGCTGTTACGCTGACAAAAACGTTAGGTCCGCTGTAAGTGGATTAGCGCATTAGCGGTCCCTAGCGTTCATATGCCCACCTTTGTAAATGACAAAAATATACTGTTGATCAATTCTGAATTAACACAAATTAAAAGGAAGTCTATTTCTGAGTGATTTGTGTCTCTTAATTCAAAGTAAACTGGAATAAAACAGTAATTTTGTCCTTCATTGTAGGTTTTTCAGAGAAAAGGAGATTCACTTGAGAGCTGCAGTGAAAAAGTGAATTCAGGTGTTCTAAGCAAAAAGTCAGAGATCAGGTGTTCCTCTACAGTCCCCCTTTTTGGAAATCATCGCCTGTCCACGGGGATGATGTCCAACACGAAAGGACACCACCAAATGTCTCTGACCTGGATGTGATCCAGTAAGTGGAAAAAGAAAAATCTAAAATTATAATCCCATAATGTTTTTGGAAACTCCATACTGTTCGTATGTAATCCCATTGCGGTAAGCTTTTAATCCTTTGGAAAACAGTCTGTTAACCCTTGGAAAACTGAGTCTGTGATCCCTTGGAAAACAAAGTCTTATAATCCACAGCGGTAATTCCAAAGCGGTAATTCCACAACGATTAGAGTTATTGACTTCATCAGCAACAATGGTTTTAATCAGCATGTAGAGGGGATCCCTCGATTGACGCAGAGGAGGCGGCCCTTGGATGAAGGTTGAAGACCAACGTTGGAGTAGCAGGTCCCCACATCGAAGGTTGCAGGCTGGATGGCATCCAGTCGGTGCCACCCTGGTTCTATGCGTCATGTAATTATGTGGTTTTAGGTGGGCTTATGATTGGGATTTTACATTAAGCCTTACCTATATGCACCTGGTATGTAAACTATGTATAACTATTAGATCAGCTACAATTACCAATTAAGGGGTGGATCAATGCTGTAAAAATCAGATATAGGGATCTATACCTAGAGAAGGTTCAGGAGGGCTTCTGTAACGAAGGCCTCTTCTTCCAAACTATTCCACTACACTTAGATAAATAAGTTTTAGTAACTCCCTTTTTAATGTATGTGAATGTTTCTATTCAGCACCCTGAGATGACTTCTGTTGTGACTTGGAGCTATATAAATAAACCGAACTGAAGTAAATTGGATTTTGACTAATTTCGCTGTTCGTCTATGATGATGCCCATTGACTGATAGGTGAATAAACTATAAATTTTCATAAAATATATTATCAGTGGTCAAAAAATGCACAATTTTGTGAATGCAATTCAGCACCCTGAGATGACTTCTGTTGTGACTTGGAGCTATATAAATAAACCGAACTGAAGTAAATTGGATTTTGACTAATTTCGCTGTTCGTCTATGATGATGCCCATTGACTGATAGGTGAATAAACTATAAATTTTCACAAAATATATTATCAGTGGTCAAAAAATGCACAATTTTTTGATTTCATTGATTTCAGCTAAGATAAATTTTGCTTTGGTTATTACGCTTGTGGGTAAGCAAATATTATTTTTAGTGAATGAGACGTTTTAAATGAGCTGCTTTTGTAGGAATTTGTTGCATCTAAATGATTTATGTGTTTTCTGTTAAGCTCTGATTATCCAAAAGGTTAACATGCAGGCATGGTGCAAGAACAATCATTCACTGACAGGGTTTGTTGGATTAAGTCATAACAAGCTGGTATAAAAACAAGTTAAGGAGCATGGGGCTGGGCAAATAGACAGATGGGCGAGGGCTGCCGAGACACTCTGTGCATGGCTCAGTGCCAGGCATCCAATCATGCCAACAAGAATACAGCTGTCTAAGGGAGTGCTGGCACCACTCAAGTAAATGGGAAAAGGCAGAGGGGGGAAACAAAAAATATAAAATTAAAAATAATCAAGGAATGTGTAGATTTAAAAGGCTGAGGGAGTCATGGACTAAAAGACAAAAGGGTAAGAAAGAAAAGGAAACAAAATGTATGAGGGACTCGAGAGGAGACAGAAACAAAAGCAGATGGAAAAAGAGGGTGTGTGTGCAGAGAGAGATGAGATGGAGCCCAAGATTGGATGACATCCCAGTGTCTCTGTTCATTAATACCGTATGATCTTCTCTCTCCATCCTTTGTGATTTTAACACATTTCTAATTAGCACAGAATCCTTTAAGTTGGAGAGGGATGGAGGGAGGAGGCCGAGGGAATAGAATCATATTTATATCTGTCTTTAATAAACTATCTTCTATTTGATCTTTTTTTTTAACCCACAGGCTGCTTTGGGAGTGACTTTTATATTCCTTTGACTCCGGCAGAATGAAAAGTGGTGTAAATAGAAGGTTAGCTCCTATCTTTGAAAGGAAAGTATTAGATTCCACAAACTGGAAACATAATTATCCTGCTGCACAAAACATAAAATCCTCTGACTTCCTGGAGCAAAAGAAATTGTGAACTTCAAAAGCCAGTATCAACTGTAAATATTGGTTTGGCTTAGTCCCATCTATTTTATTTTGTGTCTTAGCACAACCCAAAATTTCCTCATAAAGACTCTTCTTTTATGCCTTTGACTGAGAGACTGGTAGTTCATCTAATCAGAGTACGATTAAACAGAGGCTTCTTTGGGCAAAGGATATTTCTGATTACCCAAGAGTAATTGGGATTACATATTTGGTATTCATCCCTGTGTTCCTCGGTGTAAGGTGTCTTGGAGCCACCGTGTAAGCTGGTGCATGAGGGAGAAATTGGACGAAAAGATTGGTTTTGGCTTAGTCCATGCAAACTTTTTATTTTGAACTCCAACAAAGTAAGTCCTATTCAAATTCTCTTTGCCTAGACTTCCAGAGTGCGAGCAAACCTAGTCCTATGGTGAGTTTGGGTGACAAGTTCCTTAATTCAGACTACACTGATCCTAGACTACTCATAAGACAGATCAGGGGAGTCCAATCCTGATGAAGTTGAATAAATAAATGATTAACAGTATAGTAGTAGGACTACTGTTCCCATAATGCCTTTCGGCACAGTATGTTTGTTAGCAGACCTAACCTAACCTTAATGGAAGTTACTGAACAAGTGTGGCAGGTGAATGAACTAAGCAGGTCATTTATCTGCAAGAGGCTCATGTGAATGCGCTGCATCATCACAGCGGCACATAGACAGAAAGAAGTGGATGACACTGACAGTGGCAGGCTGGCAGTAACCACCGCAGTCCAAAAATCAGAGAGCTGTGGGAGGTGCGGTAACCCCAAGCACTCAGATATAAACAAAATGCCCCCCACTCAAAAGCAATAAGTGTCTAAAGCAGGGACACTGGGAACATGCGTGTCATTCAAAACATTTGAGATAAATTGCTGAGGAGGTGAAGTAGCCTTATTTACTGGGAGACATTGGCAGAAAAACCAGCAGCCAGGAAGACTGATCAGTTAATCTGGAGGTGAGAAGCGTCCCAATAACTTTTAAAATAGACACTGGTGCAACCGCCACAGTTATTAATTTATTTATTTAGTTCATTTCATATTTAAAACACAAAAAACAATTTACAAAACTGCATGATAAAAGTAAACAATACATAAAATGAAAGGTAGCAGAAGAAGAAAAAAAATCTTATCATATCTGCCCCTTCTTTAAAACAAAATTATGTTTATGTTTATGTTTATTAAATTTGTTCATTTTTTTTTTACAAAAGAAATACAATACAAGACAATCCCATCAACGACACGTACACAATGTAAAAAAATGAAAGGTAGCAGAAAGAAGAATAAATCTTATTATATCTGCCCCTTTTTTCAAACAATCAGATTAAACAATAATAATCTTTCACCAGCAGTACAAAATGACTAACTCTTTCTAATTTTCTAATACTAATACATAACTAATAATTGATACAATACACATTATGCTAATTCATATATATTTTTTCAACAAATTCCTTTTGATCATTTTCTTAAATGTAAACAGTGACTTGGCATTTTTAACTACATTCTCCAAGCCATTCCATAATCTAATTCCCTGGATTGAGGTAGAACGTCCCTTCAAGCTAGTTCTGAATTGTGGTTTTACAAACATCTCTGTCCCCTTAAGATTATAACAACTTTGTCTTTTAACAAAATTCATTTGGATATTTAAAGGTAAATCGTTATTTTGAGCCCTATACATAATTGATAAAATATTATAATCAACCAAATCATGGAATTTCAATAATTTCAGTTGATAAAATAATGTACTGGATGGATGACAGTAATGTTTTCTAGTGATAATTCTTACAGCTCTTTTCTGTAATACAAAAATAGGCTTTGTGATTGTTTTACACGCTTTCCCCCAAACATCAATACAATAGATTAAGTGTGGAACAATGATTGTGTTATACAACAAATACAGAGCTTTATCATTCAATAGGTCTCTGACCTTGTATAGTACTGCAATCGATTTAGCTATTTTTATTCTTACAGAATTTATGTGTTGTTTCCATGTCAGTTTGTCATCAATGATAACACCCAAAAACTTCACCTCACTCACTCTACAAATCTCAACACCCTCAATTTTGAGTGGAACGTCAACAGTTTTCTTTTTATTACTGAATATCATGTAATTAGTTTTTTCTAGATTTAATGATAATTTATTGATTTTAAACCAAGTTTGTATTTTGGTAAATTCTGTCTTTATCAATTCCAACATTTGTTCTATATCTTCACCTAAACAGAAAAATGTGGTATCATCAGCAAAAAGTATACATTTAAGGAGTCCTGACACATTTACCAAGTCATTCACATATAAAATAAATAGCTTTGGTCCAAGCACAGAGCCCTGGGGAACTCCACATGTGATATTACAGAGGTCAGATCTTACATCATTTATTTGTACAAATTGTTTCCTATCTTTCAAATAGCTAGATACCCACTGTAATGCTGGTCCTCTAATACCATATTTGTTCAGTTTTTCAAGGAGAATGGTGTGATCAATAGTATCGAATGCTTTTTTTAAATCAACAAAAATACTGACACAATATTGTTTTTGATCGACAGCAGTTGTTATTTGTTCCATTAATTCCATGAGAGCCATTGATGTAGAGTTTTTAGCTCTGAACCCATATTGACTGTTGCTTAGAATATTTTGTTTGTCTATAAATTGATCTAGTCTGTTCACAAATAGTTTTTCAAGAATTTTAGAAAACTGTGGTAACAAGGATATAGGTCTATAATTGTTGAACACACATTTATCACCATTTTTAAAAAATTAACTCAAAATATCAATTCAAACAACAATCATCTATGAATAATATAGCATAACAAATAACTAGTCCCAAGTTTCCAATATACAGTATATAGTAGGCTACATTTGAGATAAACTAATTTATATGTATCTTTTCAAAATTTTTGTCTTAATCATTTCCTTGAACATAAGCATTGTCTTCACCAGTTTAACATCATTTTCCAAACCATTTGTAACGTTTGAGTTGTAATTATGGATGGAGAGGAGGTAAAGTAACCACACTGGTACTGAGAATTTCACAGTGTTGTCCTTTTAAACCTCTGGGGTCTGAGGTCTAAATGTCCATTGTGGTATAAATTTGAATTTAGCCTTATATTTCCATCATAAAAACTATTTACCAGGCCTTGTTTGGTATTATTGTTTTCAGGACAACCTCATCTTCATGATTTTACAGTCTTTGTTTCATTTTGACAAAATGCATGATCACATTGGAGCAAAAAATAACATAAAAAATGAAATCTGTGTTAGTAAAATATTGATGTTTATTATGAAACTCACAAAAATATTTAACGAACCATTTTGACAGCCTAAAATGAAAATTTCATTGGTAACTTTTAAGAACTTGTGTACAAACTTAGTAAAAAACGAATTAGAATACATATTTTTCACATCATAAAGTGTGCAATTTCCATGCGTTTTTTTTACCAGTATTTACACTATGTGTCAAAACAGTATCTTCATCACAAATTCTCTGTGTTTTTTTCACCCTTTCATTATAAAAACAGACCAAGAACGACTACAAAACTCTGCAGACACACTAAATACTCATAAAATCAGTGCCTGATCTCCCCCCCCTTTCTTCACCAAAACTACTGCTGCTGTGTTTCTGTGTTCAGGACACAACATGGAGGAAAAACGGTTCTGATTGGTTGCTTCACAATGTGGTGTGTTCAGGGAAACTCCGAAATTTGAATTTCATTTTGAATTCATTGACTTTTTGGTAATAAAAAATCAACTGATTGCGCGTCGCGCGAGTAACATGGGTGCAATGATATAACAGCATTCATCTGTCACATTTCTGGTTGTATTTTGAAGTAAATACACAACAAAATCAATATAAAAACACTAATTTATAAAGATTGGAGTCTCTGCTGTCCAACAGAATTGAATGGAACACTTCACATGCAGCGTGCTTTGTTTAAAGAGACTACTTATAGACATGACGTCATGCCCTCAAATATGAGGGCATAGACCCCAGAGAGTTAATCAGCAAACTCTTCAACAACCTTACAAGCCCGGTTGAACGGCCGTTATATAAACAAACATAAAGTAAAATAGCATCCAAACAACCCGTAACGTTATTACAATTATAGAGCTAGCATGTTCCTTCTAGTCCATGTGTGTGTCTGCCAGCATGTTTCTCCAATGCTCTCTACAGGGAGACGGTGGGTGCATGCATGTGACATCATCAGCGATACTAGAGTGTCTTAAAGAGAAGCGCATCTACCAAGCCACGCACAGCGTCATTACGTCAGACGTCAGCGTCATTACGTCAGACGTCAGCACTGCGCATGTCTACAGTAAACAGGAAGTAGCGGTTGAAAACAGAACCCGGCCACACATCTCGTCAAAATGGAGAGAATATTTCAGGTACGTGTTGCTATCGGTCGAGTTGTATTTATTCTGTCATGCCAACTAGTTTTAGCGATGTTACATGTTGTCCGGAGCGGAAACAGCTGATCAGTCACGTGACGTGAATGTTCGCTTCGGCAGCACGAGTCGGCAAATGTGTTTCCATCTGTCGTTTTGCGCATCTGCTCGGTTTCGAAGATCCCAAAAACCACCTCAAGCGAGCGTATAAACTTTTTGGCGAATTTCAGGAAGTAACTGCGCATTTTGCCGTTTTCATTAAGCTTTTCTGCTGCGATACTTCAAAATGCGCACCTAGAAACCTTGATGGAAACACGGCTATTGACAGTGATCCTTTTTTAAACTAAAAATAATATAATTAGTTTTATCAAGGTTCAATGATAACTTATTTAATTTAAACCAAGTTTATATTTTTAACAAACTCAATATTCATCAACTCAAAGATCAGTTCCAAATCTTTACCCAAATGAAAGAAAGTAGTATCATCAGCAAAAAGAACACATCTAAGGATTTACATATAAGATAAACAACTTAGGTCCAAGTACAGAGCCATATGGCACTCCAGATGAAACATTGCATATGTTAGAGCTCACATCATCGATTTGTACAAACTGTTTTCTTTCTTTTAAATAACTACATATCCACTGAAAAGCTGGTCCTCTAATACCACATTTTTTTATTTATCAAGTAGAATGGTGTGGTCAATAGTGTCAAATGCTTTTTTCAAATCAATAAATATACTTATGCAATGTTGTTTTTGATCTATAGCTGTGGTAACTTGTTCTATCAACTCCATAAGAGCCATGGATGTTGAGTTATTTGATCTGAATCCATATTGACTGTTATCTAAAATGTTATTTTTATCAATAAATAAGTCGAGTCTGGTTACAAATAGTTTTTCTAGAATTTTTGAGAATTGTGGCAACAGAGATATAGGTCTGTAGTTATTAAATACACATTTATTCCGAATTCCCACACCATGTGTTGTTGTGTCCCTGGGCAAGATACTTAACCTCGAGTTGCTCCTGGTAGGACTGGCTGGCGCTTGCATGGCAGCCTACCGCTACCGGTGTATGAATGTGTGTATGGATGGGTGGATGGCTGGTATTGTAAAGCGTTTTGGGGGCCCTCATAGGGGGCTGGAAGGTGCTATATAAATAAGCTCCATTTACCATTTACCATTTTACCATTTATCACTATTTTTAAAGAGATTAATTACTTTTGCTATTTTCATTCTGTCTGGGAATGTCCCAGTTGTAAATGACAGATTACATATGTATGTGAATGGCTCAATTACATGACTTATTATTTCTTTTACAACCATCATATCCATGTCTTCACAATCTTTTGATCTTTTGTCAGTAATTTTTTTAACTACCTTCATTATTTCTTATTTATCAGTTCCCTTCAGAAACATACTGTTTATACAACCATTGATCAAATAACTTACATTTTTATCTATTTTCTGTATTGAATCTGCAAGGATAGATCCACTATTTACAAAGTAATTATTAACACCATTAACGATTTTATTTTCATCATGGATTTCCTCATTATTTTCCACGAAATGTTGTAAAAGACCCATGCTAATCTTGTTTTTTTCAGTACACTGTTCATTACTCACCATGTTGCCCTCATATCACCACTACTTTTATGTAACAATTCACTATACTATTCCCTCTTATGCCGGGTTCCCACCAAACGCATCAAAACGCTCCCAACGCACCGTGTTCGCCACTTGTCAACAGATGTCTGTTCACACCGAACGCGTCTGATGACGCGCAGTGGGAGCAGCATCTGGCTCCTTTTCCGGTCAGGTTTGTTTTGTTTTCTGTACACCGAGCAGATGAAATCAGCTGCACGTGAGCCTTGTTACTACTTGAGTGGGTTTTCTACAAGCCAAACTGCAGCTCCGAAAATCTTTGTTGAGATTAAAACTTTTTTTTTATGTTTGGGGTGATCGTACGCTCGAGAGGACAGCGGCAACTTTAAAAATGCCAAGTTTCTTACCGGAGGCTGCTTTCTTCATGGAGGCTCGTTGGGGTAAGTTTAAAAAGTCCAAAAAAAGTCCCGTCGTTGTTGCGTCATCACATAGCAGAGGCTCTCCCGATTGGTTGCTGCAACGCGTCGAGCAGCCAAAGTTCAAATATTTGAACTTTGGCTGCTCGACGCGTCGACTACTTCGGACGCGTCGCGTGCGCGGAAAAGAACTGCCGCGCCGCTTGAAATGTTCAAAGCGCGCCGCGTCATGCCTCGCCGCCCCTCGCCGCGCCTCAACATAGACTTTCAATGTAAACCGGCCGCTTCCGCTGCCTGAAACACGTTTTGTGGGTACCTGGCATTATGTTTTCTTATGATCCCAGTTAATTTGTTTTTATATTTTTCACAATTATTTTATGCCTCTTGTGTTCTGGATTTCAAAAAACACGAGTACAGATAGTTCTTTTTTTTTTTTACATGCATTTCTCAATCCTTTTGTCATCCATGGTTGATCAGCAGTTTTTTTCTTTATATAATCCTTTTGCACGCAATTTTTTAAAACAAGACTTCTAGAATGTTCATAAACTTTTCGTAAGATTTGTTCACATCATCCACGTACACATCATTCCAATTTTGTTTATCTAAGTCTTCCTTTAATCTCCCTAATGCTTTTTTGGATGTGTTTATTATTATTTCATTTTTTTACTGCTTTTAAGGTATTTTGATCATTTTTATAGATTATAAAAATTGGTAAGTGATCACTTAGGTCAGTAATAAGAATGCCACTTATCACATCCCCATTTTTTATATTTGTGAAAATATTATCAATTATTGTGGCACTATGAGTTGTCATTCTTGTAGGTTTGGATATTAACAGATAGAGATTTAAACTATACATTGAGTTTATGTTGTCACTGATGTTTGTATCCGTTGTGTTTCCTAGATCTTTGTTAAAGTCTCAACATAAAAAATATTTTTATTGACGTTTTTTCCAATAGCTCCATGATTTTATCAGTAAATAAATAATAAATAAATGTCACATTTTTGTCATCTGTGTATGTTTCCCATACAAGACAAAATTCGTCTCTACATTTAACCCAACCACCACCAGGTGGTGCAGTGGGCAGCCATTGAGAGCGCCCGGGGAGCTGGGGAAATAGGTGTGCACTCATAGACACCCCAAGGTGTGTAGTGGCTGGGGTTCGAACCTGGGTCCTTCGGGTCCAAAGTCGGAAGCCCTGCCTCTACACCATCTTGGCCCCTAATGTTTCTATCTTTGAGCTGGGTGATCTGTATACACAAATTACTATGACATTTTTATGATTCTTGCTCATTATTTCAATTGTTACCATTTCCATAATATTATCAACAATTATTGACATTTCACAAATCAATTTACATGTTATTTCATTCTTAATTTTTTTGTTATGAACTTAATGACATTTAAAATGATGAACCCCAAAATTGAGCTTGAGCCACCAGACACCAGCTTAGTTGGCCCAGGAGGGGACCTCATCTGCATGGGGTTGTTTCAGGCTATGACAAAGTACAAAGAGAAGGAGTACTCATTAAAGTCCATGTTATTAGAGGAAAAGGCAGCTAACTGCTTGGTCATCATGAAGCTGCAAACATGGGCCTTGTGAAAAAGTGGACGGGCTCACTGGAGTTTTCAGGTCAGGAGTACTGACTAGAGTCAGTAAGAATAGTCCTACAGGATGACTCCCAACCATATGCTATGCACACAACAAGGTCGATACCCCTCCTACTCATCCCTCTTTTAAAGAAAGAGCTGAACTAGATGGAAACTGAAGGCATCATGGAAAAGGTGACTCAGTCGTCTGAGTTGTGCGCATCCATGGTGCCTGTGCTCAAACCCAACAGGCAGGAGGTTCGATAATAATAATATTAATTTATTCAATTTGTAATGCACTTTACATTTTACAATCTCAAAGTGCGACAATATAAAATTCTTTATATCTAAAGAGAATAAAACGTGCACAATTTTTTTTAAAGCTAACAAAAACTGTGGGATTAAAAATACCTTTAAACACTATAAAATATTTTAAATAAAAAGGTCTTCAGTCCTTTCTTAAATCTTTCTGTAGTCTGAGGTATCCTCAGATGGTCTCTTGGATCAATTTGGGCCTCCCATTCAATATGGGGTCTACTTCCCCCCATCACACTCACCTCCGGTGACGGCCCCCCTGCCGCCGGTGCATTGGTGGCTCTCGGCATCTGGGATGGGTGATTGGGTGTGTGCCGGCCCGCCCTGGTGGCTGCCTGCAGGGCCTGGGTGCCCTGGCTCTGTCAGGCCTTTGTTCCTTCGGACCTCTGGTATGACCTTGGGACTTGGGGCTCAATGTCCATGACCGGATCTATTCTGGAAGGGTGGGTTGCCGGCAGGACCTGTGGTCTCATTGCAGCCTCCTTGGATCTCTGCATTGGGAGTCACCCGGGGCTTCCCTCTGCTTCTCTCTGGGGGGTGCGGTTGTCCCTGTTGGGAGACTCCCGGGGCTCCGGTCTTGGGGGCAGCTGTGTGTCTGGGGCACTGGTCCTTCTTGTGTTACCATCGTGTTCTTTGGGGATGGGTCTATGGGTCCCCACATCCACTATTGAACATTCTTTTGGAGAAAACCTATATTTACAATCATGCTCACACAGGCATTTAGATTTAGGTGTTTATCAGATACACGCTCAGTTGGGTTGTGGTGGACACTAAATACATCTTGTATTACCATGTACCATAAAAAAAATACTTTCTAATGATGTTATAAGTATCATTATACTGTACTAAATATCTTGTTTGTTGTTGTGGTTTCTCGGTTTTGTCTTTTTTTTCTCTCCGCAGGTCTAGAGACAGACTTCAATGATGTTGATTTGTGTTCTCTTTATACCTCTCTCTCTCTCTCCTCTACTCCTATCTCATTCTTTCCCTTTTAGGCCTTCTCCCACTTTTCTGCCTTTGTTTTCTACTTTTTTTCATCCCCATGTCCATTACCTGTACATCTGAAACAAACCCAACGCAAATTCTAATAAAGTTTTTTTTTTTTACCCTTTATTTTATACAGGTAGTCTCATTGAGCCACAATAACTCATTTTCAAGAAAGACCTTTTAGGGAGCAGATGGTGGGGGTTAAGGGTCTTGCTCAGGGGCCTAGAGTGAGGCCAAGGGCGGAGTGGCCATCGGGAGATTCGGGAGTTTTCCCGATGGGCCGCGTCATGAATGGGCCGATAGGCGCACGGGGAAAATGATGACGGTTGAATGAATCTGCTCAAAATCGACTTGTCCCTGACTTTAGGCTGCAGGCTGCAGCCTCTTAAAGGGAGGGAGCGCTGATCGCTTTAAGAGACTGCAGCCTGCAGCCTCTTAAAGCGCTGATCCCTTTAAGAGACTGCGCCGCACAGGGCCGGCAGCTTGGGAGCTACCATTTGATAAAAAACACCCCTGAAAATTCACCGTTGGTTGAGTCCACCCCAGCAGCGAAGCACGTATTTTCTAAAACATCAGCTGATGGAGCAGCGCGGAGTCCAAACTGCTAATTAGCAATAAAAATGGATAGGAAGAGGCCAGGTGGAGCTGAAAAAGTCAGGTTGAAGAAAAGAAAGGAGGAAGCTGCCAAATGTGCAAAGCTTACAGACATTTTTTCAAAGAGACAGAAGAAGCAACAGGTAATGATAAAAATTAAAAACTAGCATAATAAATTAAGCTAATGTCACAACGTTGTACTATGTCACTAAACATGCATGAAAGTCAAGTGGGACCTAAACTGACAGCCTGAGCCTAATTAGAAATAAAAGCAGAAATATATAAATTGACCAATAAATAAATAAACGTCAAAGGACAATTTAAATTAAAAGATAACTTTATCTCATACCCTGATGCATGCTCAATAATCCAGGTAGAAAAATCTAAAAAAGCTAAGTCTGGTCTTCTGGACATTTTTTGCTTTGTTTTGTTTTGTTTTGTTTCTTGAATGTCCAGAAGACCAGACTTAGCTTTTTTAGAACTTTATCTCATGTTTTAAAAATTAATTGACCATCATGTTTTTTTTCCAGCTTAGTTCCAACAAATTATATATTTTAATTCATAATTTTACATTTTACTGTGCTTAAAATACCGGTAGGCCTATATATTTTTTTGTTTTTACTTTTACTCTTAGATGACTTGTGTTATGTAATTAAATGTAATTATTTTTTTAATTTTCCACACAAGTCCTTATTTACGTAATGAGGCAGAAATGCATGAGGTGAAGTGAAAACAGGAAACAGAAAAATGTTAAAGCAACGCATTTAATAGACAAATAAAAATAAACTCATGCATATGCATACATTTCTTAACAAACAGACCACAGTCCGTGAAGATCCACAACTTCTCCTCCTCCACCATCACCCTCAGCACTGGCTCTCCTCAGGGATGTGTGCTGAGCCCTCTTCTGTTTACTCTGCTCACATATGATTGTACAGCCACACATCCAGGCTGTCATATTGTTAAGTTTGCAGATGATACAGCTGTGGTGGGATGCATCACAGATAATGATGAATCCAGCTACAGACAGGAGGTGGAACATCTGGAGAGTTGGTGCAAAGAGAATAACCTTCACATGAATGTGAAGAAGACGAAGGAGATGATTGTGGACTTCAGAAGGAACAAACACACCCACACCCCACTGTATATAGGTGGATCTGCGGTGGAGGTGGTCTCCAGCTACAAATACCTGGGTGTACACATGAATGATAACCTCAGCTGGAGCAATAACACCACCAGCCTGATCAAGAAAGGTCATCAGAGACTCTACTTCCTCAGACGGCTGAGACGAGCCGGTCTGAGAAGCTCAGTCCTCACCTCGTTCTACAGGTGTGCAGTGGAGAGCGTCCTGTGCTCCAGCATCAACGTGTGGCATGGAGGCTGCACAGTTGCAGAGAGGAAAGCTCTACAAAGAGTGGTGAAGGCTGCACAGAAGTCTGTGGGAGTCAGTCTCCCCACCATCACAGACATTTACACCTCCAGATGCAGAAAAAGAGCCACCTGCATCATGAAAGACCTCACTCACCCAGCACACTCACTCTTTGCACCACTCCCCTCGGGACGGAGGTTGAGGAGCATCAAATGTAGAACCACTAGACTGAGGAACAGCTTCTACCCTGAGGCTGTCAGACTCATGAATAAATAAATAATAAGAATAAACACTGCAAAATGTCACATCATGCTGATGCTGATCTGTTTCTTGTTGCTGCGTTCATCTGTGACCATCTGCTCATGTTCGTGCTGCTGTTTATAATGATGTTTTTCTACTACATTAGGGCTTAGTGTATTACTAGCTGATGTCTCTCTTAGTTAATCCTAGATGTTATTATTGTTTTTCTCTTGCATTTGTTGTTGGATGTAACTGGGACCCTGTGTACATAATCTCGTTTTCAACACATGTACTACATGCGGTGCAAATGACAATAAATTCTCTCTGACTCTCATGCTCTGACATATTGCAACCAATGCCAAACTTGTCTCTGATTTTGCTTGTCTTGACCCTAAAAACTTTTCAGAGATGAGGCTTAAAGGACTCAAGAGCTCAGCACTTCAAGCAACAAGCAAAAATCTGCTTAGATTTGATGAGAGAGCCACAGTGAGTACTTTACACACAGAGCTGTCCAGTCTTGGGATAGGCTGAAAAAGTCCCCTCTGGAAGAGTCCACTGTCAAGATGGTACTGAGATGGAACAGGGTTGAACCAGAGATTGAACTTGAAAGCAGGGCTTGTTCTTCTTGCAGAAACTGTGTTATCTGTGTTTACCTTATATTGACACAGTATAACCTTTTCACAGATGCCTATATAGGGCTGGCATACAAATATTTGTTGTCTCAGGTTGCATGTGAAAGCTTCTCTACTCTCAAGTTCATCAAGAATAGACTATGAAGCACACTTAACCAGGAGCATTTGGAGGCATTTATGCTGATGTCCACAGAGAAAGAACTTCTTATGTCCATTGACAATGACAAAGTAACACATATGGTGGCAGAAACTAGTGCACTTCTTAGGCGCTTACTGATGCTGTAGATCACATGTCAAACTCGAGGCCCATGGGCCAAATCTGGTCTCATTGACATTTTATCTGGCCTCAAATTTAATATTTTGAATGTAAAATAGTTTTATGGTTTATCTTTTTGTCACTGTATTTAGTGCAAACTTCTCATGACAGCTGGCCAACGTTCAAGCCAACAAAATTACGTTTTGAGTTTTTCAGTAATCTTTGAGTCTGATATGGAAAGAGCAACAAAGAATTGACTTATCATTTTCTGTTTTTTAAGTCAACTAATTTAGTTTTTTTCCCACCTGATTTGCTGAATTGTAACAAAATGTAACTAAAAATTATAACCAAAAAAAAGTTGTTGATTGTATTGCAATTAAAAAAATATTATAGGCTACATTTTTGCCAAATATTTTTAAAATGTGAAAAAATGGGCCACTCTTGGCCATTAAACTCCCGGGCTGAAAAGTTGTCCCACTCCGCCCCTGAGTGAGGCGAATGAGGGTGGAGGCAGGTGTGGGTGTTTCACCTTTACATCTACATTTTTTTAATGTTGTCGGTACCAGGGCTTGAAGTGGCAATCTTCCGATCACAGGCCCACTGTCTCTAACCTCTGCGCC
>JBBPBX010000370.1:16905-102260 GCA_038048925.1 Garcialebias charrua
AAAATAAATCTGCTGGGCTTCACCTTGACACTCAGACAATAATTCTGAGTGCCACAATGCCAAACAGGACAGGGGGAGAGAAAAAAAGAAATCAGTAAAATAAAAGATGGTCAGGGTGGTTGTTCCACAGACGAGGAGCAGCAGAGCAAAAGGTCCTGTCACCCATGCTGCACAGTTTGTCCGGGGAGGGTGGAGCTGGTAAGAATTTGTGGAGCAGTGAGCATATCTTTAAGATAGTGTGTAGCATTGCCGTGAATGGATTGGTTGGTGTGAAAGGAAACCTTGTATTCAATATGGAGTGAAATGGGAAGCCAGTGCAGGCATTTAAGGATTGGGGTGATGTGATTATGTTTCCTTTGCTTCATCAGAATCCTGGCTGCACTGCTCTGCACATACTGAAGATTTAGAAGGTGCTTGGATGGAATTCCGTAAAAAAGTGCATTGCAGTAGTCCAGTTTTGAGGAGATGAAAGCATGGACAAGTTTTTCAGCATCGGAAAAGGAACGTAATGGATGGAGTTTGGAAATGTTTTTGAGATGAAAGAATGAAGTCTTGCAAATGTTTTAAATATGGGATTCAAATATAAGATGAGAATAAAATCTTACTTACAGCAAGATTAGTCACTGTATCAGCAAAGGGGATGTTTTGGCCAGAGAGGATTATTGTAGAGATTGATGTTAAGTGAGTCTGATATGGGGTACACTACCAACCAAACAGCTTCTGTTTTTGATGTGCTTAAATGGAGAAAGTTGGCAGTCATCCAGGCTTTTACCTCTTCAAGACATGTGATGAGAGAGGAAAGTAATGAACCTGTAGAATCTATTTTTATATAGAGCTGCAAGTCATCTGCATAACAATGAAAAGAGATCCTATGGTGAGTTATAATGTGACCGAGGGGGGAGTATGTAGAGGGTAAATAATGTGGGTCCAAGGAATGACCCTTGAGGAACACTACAGGTGACTGTGTGAGGCCGAGATCTTGCTTCCCCAATGGATACATACTCAGATCTGTCAAGGAGGTAAGAGCAGAACAATTCCAGAGCTGTCTCAGTCAGTCCTGCAGTGTGTTGTAGGCAGTGGAGAAGGATGCCATGATCCACAGTATCAAAAGCTGAGCTCAAGTCCAAGGGGATCAAAATGGAGGGAGAACCAGCATCAGCTGCCATCAGAAGATCATTTGTGACCCTGACCAGAGCTGTTTCCATGCTATGAGCTGAACAAAAGCCAGACTGGAATATCTCATAGATATTGTTAGTGGTGAGGTAGTCATGTAGACCTGCCACACGTTTTTCCAGCACTTTGGACAAAAATGGAAGGTTAGCAACAGGTCTATAGTTGACATAATGGGCTGGATCCAAAGTGAGCTTTTTAAGAAGAGGTTTGATGAGTGCTATTTTCAAGGTAGGTGGGAAAAAACCAGTTTGGATGGAGAGGTTTGTCACAGTTGTGATAAAAGACCTGATGAAAGAGATGTTTCTTTTCAGCAGAGCAGTGGGGAAAGGATCGAGGGCACAAGTAGAGGATTTCATTCCTTTGATAACTTCTTGCTCCGAGACTGATGTAAAACATTGCAGAATTTAAGAATATTTATCTTGGGGTTTGTAAAATGGTGCAGAAGAAACTACCAAGTTTGTCAGGGCAGACCAGATTATATGAATTTTGTAATGGGAAAAGTCCATAAAGTTATTGCAGTGTTCATCAGTTGTTTCTGTAATGGAGGAGGGTTTAGGTTGAAGGAGATGGTTTGTTGTGGAAAAAAGTTGTTTGGAGTTCCCAGGACTGTTGTTAATGATGACAGGGTATTGGTTGGAACATGCTTCATTGAGGGCCTTCACATAAATCTTTAGCTTCTCCTCATAGGCCTGCTTATGAACCTTGAGTCCAGAGCTGATGTATCAACGCTCAAAGGCACATCCAGTCATTTTCAAATGTCTCAACTCACCATTGTACCGGGGAGCTGAACAGGTAAAGCTAACAGCTCTAGTTTTAACAGATACATGAAGGTCCAAAAGATCACTCAGGGTTTCATTGTCCACTGACTCACTAAGTGAAGATGAATGAACAGTAAGGCTATGCTGAAGGTCTGCTGCCAAGATATTTAGATTGATGTTTTTCAGGTTCCTGAAAGAGATTTGTCGCTTTTGTTTACATGGTTTAGTTGGAAAGGGCAGCTCCAAAGAAATGGCCTTGTTGTCAAACCAAGATCGTGTGCAGTCACATTACTGCAATAGCTGACTCTGTGATAATCAGTTCAGAAGTGGCAAGAAGGATCATCAACATCGATGTTAAAATCACCAAGTATTAGGTTAGCAGATGTAGCAAAAATGGATGAACGAAGATTTGATATCTCAGAGATGAAGGCTAGGTGGGGTTTGAGTGCTCAATAGATGAGGAGAGCTTTCATAGAAGGTTTGCTTTTGAATGTTAAACATTGAAAAGACGTTAACTCTGGCAGGGGAAGTGGGGTTAAATCTAGGGATGCACCAATCCACTTTTTTTTAAACTTCCGATCCAATCCCAATACTTAAATCGGGATATCGGCCGATACCAATCACGTTCCAATATCATCATCATCACTGATTTTATATAAGGCACTAATAATCTCCTCTCAAGTACCGGTACAATGTGTACACATATATGCATGCATGTCCAAAAAGGCAACTTCCATCCATCCATCCATTTACTTCCGCTTATCCGGGGTCGGGTAGCGGGGGTAGCAGCCTAAGTAAGGAGGCCCAGACTTCCCTATCCCCAGCCACTTGGAGCAGCTCCTCTGGGGGAATCCCAAGACGTTCCCAGGCCAGCCGAGAAACATAGTCCCTCCAGCGTGTCCTGGGTCTTCCTCTGGGTCTCCTCCCGGTGGGACATGCCCGGAACACCTCACCAGGGAGGCGTCCAGGAGGCATCCTAACCAGATGCCCGAGCCACCTCAACTGGCTCCTCTCGATGTGGAGAAGCAGCGGCTCTACTCCGAGTCCCTCCCGGATGACTGAGCTTCTCACCCTATCTCTAAGGGAGAGTCCAGACACCCTGCGGAGAAAACTCATTTCAGCCGCTTGTATCCGAGATCTCGTTCTTTCGGTCACAACCCAAAGCTCATGACCATAGATGAGGGTGGGAACATAGATCGATCGGTAAATTGAGAGCTTTGCCTTTCGACTCAGCTCTCTCTTCACCAGCATCTGTTTCACTGCAGACACCGCACCTATCCGCTAATCGATCTTTCACTCCATTTTTACCTCATTAGTGAACAAGACCCCGAGATACTTAAACTCCTCCACTTGGGGCAGGACCTCCTCCCCGACCCGGAGAGGGCATGCTACCCTTTTCCGGCTCAAGACCATGGCCTCGGATTTGGAGGAACTGATCCTCATCCCGGCCGTATCACACTCGGCTGCAAACCGCTCCAGCGAAAGCTGTAGATCACGATCTGATGAAGCCAATAGGACCATATCATCTGCAAAAAACAGAGAAGCGATTCTAAGGCCACCAAAACGGATCCTCTCAACACCTTGGCTGCGCCTAGAAATTCTGTCCATAAAAGTTATGAACAGAATCGGCAACAGGCAACTTGAGGTAAGTTTTATTAATGTTGGATAAGTTTCAAAGTTACAATTAAATTCTGTAACACAAAACATGTTTTTTTTTTCTAGCTTTAAACTGGATATTAAAGTGGTTAATTTTTGTATTGTTTTAAATAAGGGGGAGATATAAGAATTTTTTTTAAACGTATTTTTTATTGAGCATTTTTTCAAAACAGAAACAGAGGAGAGGTATCAATACATTCTTCCTTCATATATAGAATGTATACAAATGTTCATCTTCAATGTCACAAATTTAATTGGTTACTAAAGTGGCGTCCTCCTTTCATTTATAGTTATTCCATTTTTCCCATTTTACATCAAATTTACCCTCCTGCAGTCTTAATCTATGTGCAATTTTCTCCATCACAAAGATCTCTTCCACAATGCTCAGCCACTGCTCCACAGTCGGTGGTTCCTGTTTATACCATAGTCTTGTGATGGCTTTTTTTGTTGTTGAGAGCAATATTTTTAATAGGTATTCATCCTCCTTTAGAATTATGTCTTGTGTGAGGCTACCCAGGTAGAGTGTTTTACACGAACTGGGTATTTCATATCCTAATATATTTTTCAGAGTGAGACATACATTATGCCAGTATGTTGTTAACTTTTGGCAGGACCAGAATATGTGTGTGACCTACTTCAATCTGGCCACAGAGTCTCCAGCATGGCTGTGGATGGGTTGCCACCCTGGTCTTAATCTTTGGGGTTATGAAAAATCTAACTATTTTTCCAATTAAATTCCCTCCAGACACGGGAGCTGGTGGCTGTGCACTGTGTTTTACATATTCCAAACAATTCCTCCTCACTTATATGTTCATTCAGTTCCCCTTCCCATTTTTCTTTACATAGTGGATATCTTCCTGCCTGACATTAATCCCTGGTATAGTGCCGAAATCACTCTGAATTTCTTTCCTTCATAATACTTGTGGAATATCTCAATTACTTTACTTATACCGGTTTTTACCTCTTTCTGGTCTTTTATCTGTAGGTATCTATACTGATCATGATTCTCCAGTCCAAATTTTATCTTTAATTTATTAAAACTTAGCAGTTTGCCATTTTCAGTCAATTTACAAATTGCTGTGATACCTTTGATACCTTTGCCCAATGTTTAAAACCTTTGTCATAGATACTCGGTTTGAACCTTGAGTCCAAAGCAAACCAACTCAGACTCCTTATTTTCTTTTCTAATTTCTAATTATCTATTACTGCGTTCCATATTTCGATTGTAGTCTTAGTTATTGAATCTAGTTTATTTAAATTTTTATTTAATTAAATTTTTATTTAAATTTTAAATTTTAATTTAAATTTTATCAGTTGCCCATTGTTTAAAACCTGCCCATCAGTTGCCCATTGTTTAAAACCTGCCCATTGTTTAAAACCTTTGTCATAGATACTCGGTTTGAACCTTGAGTCCAAAGCAAACCAACTCAGACTCCTTATTTCCTTTTCTAATTTATGATTATCTATTACTGCGTTCCATATTTCGATTGTAGTCTTAGTTATTGAATCTAGTTTATTTAAATTTTTATTTAATTAAATTTTTATTTAAATTTTAAAATTTTATTTAAATTTTATCAGTTATGTATAGAGCTCAAAATAATGCATTACCTTTAAATATCCAAATGCATTTTGTTAAAAGACAAAGTTGTTATAATCTTAAGGGGACAGAGATGTTTGTAAAACCACAATTCAGAACTAGTTTGAAGGGACGTTCTACCTCAATCCAGGGAATTGGATTATGGAATGGCTTGAAGAATGTAGTTAAAAATGCCAAATCAATGTTTACATTTAAGAAAATGATCAAAACAAATGTGTTAAAAAAAATGAAATAGCGTAATGTGTATTGTAGTAGTTAGAAAATTAGAAAGAGTTAGTCATTCTCTTGAATGACTAACTCATTGGTTGAAGATTATTATTGTTTAATCTGATTGTTGGAAAAAGTTGGTTGAAAATTATTATTGTTTACATGGTTGATTATTATTGTTTAATCTGATTGTTGGAAGTAAGGGGCAGACTTCCCTCTCCCAGAATCTGATTGTTGGAAGTAAGGGGCAGATATAATAAGATTTATTCTTCTTTCTGCTACCTTTCATTTTTTTATATTTTGTACATTATCATTTATGAGATTGTCTTGTATTGTTTCTTTTGTAAAAAAAATGAACAAATTTAATAAACATAAACATAAACAAACATAAACATAAACATAAATTCCCTAAAAGTGTTCTGTCCGCTATTAAATTTCTAACTTCTATGTCCTTCCTACTTATTTCCAAATTCTTCCATTTTGAAATATATTCGTCATTACACCAACATATTAGGGGTCTGAGCTGTGTGGCCCAGAAATATTCTTTTTATATTCTAATATACTTCTTTCTGCACTCTTTTCATTCAATGTTTTCTTTTGGATTAATTTTTTATTTTGTCTCTTTTAAAAGAATGAATAGATGAATTAAATAAAATATTAAATAGCTTTACATCTGCTAAGTTCATGGCATAAACCAACACAGATATGTTCCTGTTTTTAGTATTTTACATCGCTTTATAATGTAGTTGTGTTTTTTATATATACCATTTTCTTGTAATTTTGAATTCATATGTTTTTTTTATGATTGTCTACTGTTGTACTGATGAATTTCTCCTGGAGGGTAAAGTATATCTTGGCTGCAAGTACTGTATCAAGCTGCAAAATTCTTAATTTTCTACAACTGATAGCTGTTGGTCATTAACTACGATGAAGTTTAGCAACTTCTCGGTAAACATTCAAGCTCTGTGGCTTCAGTGTGCTCTGAACGGTCTTATTTAGGGATGCCCAATGTGCCTTACTGCATATGCCACTTTTTGCCTCTATAACAACATCAACTACTACCTCATACATATACTGTGCACATTAACTCATACGCTGCTTTGCCACTTTGCAAATGTCAATGCTAGAAACCTTTAGTTTATTTTAGTTATACTTTTTATACTCTTTTTTTATACTAGTATGCAAAAACTCAGGACAGTATTATGTTCATTAAATGTTTAATGTTTTAGTTTTAGTAGTTGGTGTAAATTTTCATACTCTTATACCACTATGCAAAAACTCAGGACAGTGTTAGTTTTACTATTTTATGCTTATGTCTATTATTATATGTTTCAGTGTTTCAATGTTTAGATGTTTACTGTTGCACCGAGGGACTGAGAGAAACGCAATTTCGGTCCTGTGTATGTCCTGTACAGTACATATTGCAGATCTGACAATAAAGTTGACTTTGACTTTGACTTCAGCGGGACGCTACTCTTGTTCAATCTGAAGCAGACGGTCTGATTTTGGTCAGCCGCTCTCAGCCTGCCCCTCCTCCGAGACGGGCAGACTGAGCAGGTCAGATTGGACACAGCTTGCTGGGGTCGGGGTGCCTCTTTCGGTTCAGCAAGAGTAGCAGACCGCTTAAGCCACAGAGCTTGAATATCCTACATAAAACTAACTTGACCACAGTTTAATGTGGCACTATGGCTCTGCAGACATTGCACATTGCTGTCTTGCGGTGTTTAGTGTAAAATACCTCCACACAGTGGATATGTTACGATAAAAAGTTGGCTAGCTGTTAGCCACATCGCTACTGCTTGTTGTAGCTGGCTACAAACTATGAAATGGACTTCCTGAATGTGAGGCGGCTTTTCTTATTACTCTGGGTTCATGAAACATGCATCCGTTCAGGAAATCCATTCCATAGTTTGAAGCCAACGTGTGGCGACGTTTCATCAGACACAGACATGCATCATGGATCGAAAATATCGGCAGGTTGGATCGGAAAAATCCAATATGTAAATTATGCTGGTATCGGAGGCCGATACCGATACCGGATCGGATCTGCCCCATCCCTAGTTAAATCCAGATCGTTGCAATAAATTGCAGCTAGACCACCAAATCCATTGCTGCGGGCTTTCTGCAGATGGCAGTATCCAGGAGGACAGGCTTTGTTGAGTGCTGAGAATATGTTTGTTTGATGCCATGTTTCTATGAGGCACAGTAAGTCCAAACAGCAATCCAAAATGTGGTCATGTAAGAAGCCGGACTTGTTAGAAATAGACTGTGCATTAAACAGCTCCATTTTAATGTTCTCGGGCTTAGAATGATGTTTTGAGGTCCGTAACAGGCTGAAATCCACTCCAGATCTTCCATCCAGCCCAGTACGTTTCCATGCGGTGATGTTTCCAAAACAACAAGTAGGAAGTGGGAGAGCGTTACGATAATGTGAGTGATGTGACGGAGCGTGCTATGCAGAGTGAAAGAATGGCGGGAGCAGTCCAATAGTAAACAAACTTTTGGCGAGAGCTCCTATGAATGTTTCTTGGACGCAAAAAGGATTCCCAATTTTTTGAGGAGTGGAAGACACACCGGGACAGTCCAGTTGTTGAGTCTCAACATTTGGGAAGCTGTGTAAGTCAGCATGGCTTCACCCGAACAGCGAGCAAGTTGTCCTTGCATTTCAAAACAACAAATCTCACAGGACAAAGGATCTTTGGTGGCTGTCCTGGTAGAAGAACTCCTGGAGCTAGTGAGTCACGCTGAAAACTCTAAGAATTATTAGAGTTTTATTAGAGTAAAGAAACTGTCCAGATGACCAGATTGAGACTTATCAGATTTGATACCTGGATTATTGAGTATGAACTTTCTTGTTTTGAACCACTTTGGCTGTGGCTGCCTGCCTGGGAGGAGTCGACGAGGGACAGGACGGCCCCCAGAAACCATCTTGGCTCCAGCAAACTGGTTGGTCCACATAAGTTGTTTGCAGCTTGGTGGGGGAGGATCGGTATGCTGGAACTCTGACTGAGGAAGCCCTCTGGACTGAGGGTGAAACGTTTCGACTAAAAGAAACTGTCCAGATGACCAGATTGAGACTTATCAGATTTGATACCTGGATTATTGAGTATGAACTTTCTTGTTTTTCTTCTAAGAATTATTATTATTCATTTGTTTTAGGTCCACTGAAATGTGAAGAAGTGGCAAGCATTCAACACCAGCGTCCTCTCCAGCGCTGATCTCTGGAGGTTTAACAGAGAGGTCAAACGTGAAAAGTACATGCTGCATACTGTAGAGGAAATATTACCTAGACTTGCTGGGTGACGGTCAAAAGTATTTACTTCACTGGATGCAGCTAGTGGGTTCTATCAAGTGCTGTTACATGAGGACTATAGAAATCTCACCACTTTAGAGTCAGAGTCAGAGAGTCTTTATTGTCATTTGCACCGCATGAGGTACATGTGATGAAAACGAGATTATGTACACAGGGTCCCAGTTACATCCAACAACAAATGCAAGAGAAAAACAGTAATAACATCTAGGATTAACTAAGAAAAACATCAACTAGTAATACACTAAGCCCTAATGTAGTAGAAAAACATCATTATAAACAGCAGCACGAACATGAGTCTGTATGAGCAGATGGTCACAGATGAACACAGCAACAAGAAAACAGATCAGCATCAGCATGATGTGATATTTTGCAGTGTTTATTCATATTATTTATTTATTCATGAGTCTAACAGCCTCAGGGTAGAAGCTGTTCCTCAGTCTAGTGGTTCTACATTTGATGCTCCTCAACCTCCGTCCTGAGGGGAGTGGGGCAAAGAGTGAGTGTGCTGGGTGAGTGAGGTCTTTCATGATGCAGGTGGCTCTTTTCCTGCATCTGGAGGTGTAAATGTCTGTGATGGTGGGGAGACTGACTCCAACAGACTTCTGTGCAGCCTTCACCACTCTCTGTAGAGCTTTCCTCTCTGCAACTGTGCAGCCTCCATGCCACACATTGATGCTGGAGCACAGGATGCTCTCCACTGCACACCTGTAGAAGGAGGTGAGGACTGGGCTGCTCAGACCAGCTCGTCTCAGCCGTCTGAGGAAGTAGAGTCTCTGATGACCTTTCTTGATCAGGCTGGTGGTGTTGTTGCTCCAGCTGAGGTTATCATTCAAGTGTACACCCAAGTATTTGTAGCTGGAGACCACTTCCACTGCAGATCCACTTATGTTCAGTGGGGTGTGGGTGTGTATGTTCCTTCTGAAGTCCACAATCATCTCCTTTGTCTTCTTCACATTCATGTGAAGGTTATTCTCTTTGCACCAGCTCTCCAGGTGTTCCACCTCCTGTCTGTAGCTGGACTCATCATTGTTTGTGATGCATCCCACCACCGCTGTATCATCTGCAAACTTAACAATATGACAGCCTGGATGTGTGGCTGTACAATCATATGTGAGCAGAGTGAACAGAAGAGGGCTCAGCACACATCCTTGAGGAGAGCCAGTGCTGAGGGTAATGGTGGAGGAGGAGAAGTTGTGGATCTTCACGGACTGTGGTCTGTTTGTTAAGAAGTCTAAGACCCAGTTACAAACGGAGGGGCTTAGTCCAAGTGTGGATAGTTTGTCTATCAGAGTTTGGGGGATCATGGTGTTGAAGGCAGATGTGAAGTCCACAAAGAGCATGCGCACGTATGAGTCCTTCTGATCCAGGTGGGTGAGAGCAGTGTGGACCACAGAGGAGATGGCGTCCTCTGTTGATCGGTTCTCGCGGTATGCATACTGATGAGGGTCCTCGTTGATGTTGACGGTTGTCTTGATGTGGGACATGACCAGTTTCTCAAAACATTTAGCGACTATCGGGGTGAGGGCCACCGGTCTATAGTCATTCAGACCAGTCACTGTGGAGCTCTTTGGAACTGGGATGATGGTGGCGGTCTTCAGGCAGGTGGGAACTGACTCCAGTGCAAGTGAGGTGGTGAAGATGTCAGCCAGCACCTCACAGAGCTGGTCCGCACATTCCTTCAGAACTTTCCCTGGGATGTTGTCTGGTCCGGTTGCTTTATGAGGGTTGATCCTTCTGAGACTGCCTCTCACTTCTGCTGCGGTCACGCTGATCACACTGTTTGGGAGGTATGCTTTCTGATGCCTCCTACTTTTACAAGTAAAATGTTACAAGTGCGCCAGAGATTTTCCAAAGGAAAATGGCAGAGACTCTGGTTGGACTGGAAGGGACAGAAGTGTATATGGATGATTTCCTCATTCATGGCGAAACCAAAGAGATCCATGACCAACAAATCTGTGAAAGTCATCAAGGTGGCAAGCCTCAAGCTAAATGAACGCAAGTGTAAATTCTGACACAACCAGGTTCATTTTCTGGGTCATCTTATCGATGGGGTGGGGGTCCGACCCAACCCATAAAAGGTAGCAGTCATTGAGAACTTTCCCCAGCCAAACAAAATCACTGAACTGAAAAGATTTCTTGGGATGGTGAACTATTTGATTAAATACACCCCAGAGTTATCCATAGTGAGTGAGCCACTTTATGCACTGCTGAAAAGGAACACAGTTTGACTGTGGAAACTGTGTGACTGAACTCCTTTCAGTCACACAGATTTGAGTGTGACTGAAATATGTCTGCTAGCAACTACAGACTGGATGTTGTCCATCTCCAGTGACATAGGGACCAGTGGAAACCCATAGCCTATGCATCCAGATGACTGAGCGACACCAAGACAAGGTACAATAAAATTCAAAAAGAGTGTCTAGCTAGCTTCTGGGTGTGTGAAAGATTCAACAAATATCTGTTTGGACTGGATAACTTCAGACTGATTACTGACCATAAACCCCCTAGTGCCCCTTATTAAGTGTAAAGACTTGAACAATGTTCTAGTGAAATGTCAGAGGCTGTTGATGAGGCTTATAAGGTTTAGTTCAGTAGCTGAATAAAGTGACAGATGCTCTATCCAGAGGTCCAGAGCAGTGTTACGGGGACAGCGTTTTACAAGATGATGTGGCAGCACACATACAAATGTAGATTCTGTTATTAGTCAGGTGCAAGGCACACCACAGAGAATTACGGAAGCGTATTGCTGACACTTGGAGAATTTTTTTGGGGGGGGGCTTATGTATGGGAGTTGTAAATCTAGGATTGACTTTTGGTTGGGGAGCGACATTATATTAAATCACACTTCAAGAATTGAAACTTCAAAAGCTCCTCTTTCAGACCACTGCTTCATAGAACTGAATCTGGAACCTGTAGTTAAGAAATCACACAAAAAAGGCTACTGGAAATTCAATGCCAAACTGTTACAATGTGAGGAATATTGTAAAAAAATTAGAGAATTGATTAAAGGGGACCACACATGCAAAATTCACTTTTTAATGTTTTTTTACTCAACTTTGGGTATTTACTTCATAAAAAAACAGTCCTTGTGCCAAAAAAATGCACCCAGTGGTTTATTTACTCTAAGTAGATTTATTTGTCTGTGATTAAAAACGCTTCGTTTCACACTTCCTGCGGTTTGTGACGTCACAAACCGTAGCCAATCACCTCAAACCTGAGTCCAGCCCCTCACCTAGCAACCCCTGGTGATGCTCCACCCACTTGAGTATAAAAGATGTCACGGTTGCCTAGCGGTTTAGGAGCTGACCTGGCGGTCATTTATTCATTTATTTAGCCCCCGGGGGGCTAGGGGTTTGCCCTGCTCCAGCCATGCAGCACATCTCGAGTAAAACCAGAATGTTTTATTACCTTGTTTGAATGAACTCTGTCTCGTTGAAACTGTGCACACACACTCTCGCGGTTTGGACTTGTTTCTTATATGATGAAGGACTACTTTTGCACAACTGTCAGTTTGGTTGAGCGGTTACGACACTTGAGCGCACGCAGGAGACCAGAGATCGCATCCTGTCAACGGCATCTTTTTTTCCCCTTTTTTTTAAAGCCTTTTGTTTCGGAGAAATCGGGGTGAGACTAGATATATACATCGACATAATAATACTTTATAATTGTTATTTTTACGTTTTAGTTCAATTTTTAGTGTAATATCGCTCCCAACGCGCAGCCGGCAGAAAACTGTGCACACACACACTCTCTCGCGGGGCGACAGTCTGTACCATCAAGCACCACTGATCGATATATTTTCAGATTAGCAACTTATTTATTTTAAGAATACCTTTCACTTCATCAAAATCTAATCAAAACTTCAGCGTTCTAAATGTAGGTGGTTGTGATTGTTTCTTATACGATGAAAGACTGCTTTTTGCATAACTGCCCGGTTGGTCTAGAGGTAGTGAATTGGACTCGTCAACCGAAGGACATGGGTTCGCTTCCTGGTCGCGGCATCTTTTTTTTTTTTAAGCCTTTTGTTTTGCAGACCGCCGGCGAAGACACCATCTGCGTGCGGGAGTTGCTGGGAGCTACTGACTTTTGAGGTCCGGGGGTCCGGTCAAAGGTTGCCTCATGCGGATAAATTAACTGGAGACATTCTGTGAACTTTGTTTGTGTGTGGACTGAAGCAGCGATCGCTCCCAAAAGCGCCGCATGCAACGAGCGGAGCTAACACCGCCCGCTCGGAGGAGGAAAAGCTATCATTAGCCTCGAGAGGTGGGCTAATGCTAAAAAAAGGAGCTGCAAATGGCGGCGCGCGCAGAGGGCTTTTGGTAAGTTATCTTAAGCTACTAGCACTAACAGTAAGTCAAATGAGTAATAAAAAAGAGCTAATTTTAAAATAACAACATATTAGAGATACTGGCTGTTACAGAGGGCGTAGTTAATGTAAATAGGTCTTTGTAGGGCGTGGCTTTCAGACCTCATTATTCATAAACCGGTCGTTTAGAACGGAAGTGAAATTTGGCAGAATTAGAAAGGGGATATTTTATTATCTAAGCATTATTTTGTGTATAAAATTGACTGAAAATGGTCTGGATAGCCCACAGATAAACCACAAAAAATTATATATCCTACATTTGGTCCCCTTTAATGAAGTTGAATTTAATGACTCGGTCATAGGATACATCAATAAATGGGAATTTCTCAAGTTTAAAATAAGAGAATTTAGCATCAAATTTAGTAAAAAACAAAATTATGAGCAAAAAAGATATGAAAGTAATATTTTAAAAGAAATACACCAATGCTGTATCAAACAGGATCTAAATAATGAAGAGAAATATAATCTTATGGATTCCAGTCTCTCTTAGGGCTATGGTGAGACAAGATATTTTATTCTCTGATATTTCCCCTGGTCTGAAACAACTCTGTATTGATGGAGTTGCTGTCTCTGATTATCAATGCAACAATACATTTTTGAGAAACAAATTACTGCATCACTATTCTCCTAATTTAAATAGGAGACAATATATTCTGAAGGACTTTAGTAAAGCAGACATCAAAAGGATCAGAACTATTTTTTTATCATATACAGTCCCGCCTAAAGCCAAAGAAGTTCAATTAAAAATCTTAAATAGAATTGATCCTACTAAGGAATTTCTAAGGAAAAAATTTAAAATGGACACTGGGAATTGTGTGTTTTGTGAAACTGAGAGTGAGAACCTGGAACATCTTTTCTTTGACTGCAGGGTAGTTAAAAAAATTTGGCTTGATTTTAAAATGTGGATCCAATCCAAAGGGATTCAGCTACTGACTCTGACTTCAAAAGAAATTAAATTTGGGTTAATTAACACGATTGGAAATAATGAATATGCTATCAATAATTTGATTTTATTGGCTAAACATTATGTTCATAAATGTCGTTTTTTTCAAATGTAAACCTAATGTGAACCACTGGAAGAATTAGCTAAAGTCCTATGCAAAATCTTTAAAATATGTAAATTGAAAAAATGCTGGCAAATTTCTTAGTTTCTTGTCTGATTTCAATTTCCTGATATAGTTTATATACATTTTTGTATTATTTATCTTTATCGGTTTTATTTACACTTTGTCATGAATCACCTTTTGTAACTGATTGTAAGAATTTGTTCTTTTTTGTTTTGTATTATTTGTTAAATAAAGTTAAAAAAATAAAATAGAAATCGCTTCTACCCTTAGGAATAATGTGGATAAGCAATACGGTTGTGTAATTTACCTATTTAGCATTATCATCACCATTTTGATGTGTCATCTATGTTCTATTTGAATAAAACGTTGGCATTTCACATCTCCATATCATTGCATTCATTTTTTAATCACACTTTGTTTAATGTCTCATTTTATTTGGAATCCCGTTTATACACATATGTATATTTACAGTACATGTATATTTATGTGTGTATATATATGTAAATATATATATGATATGTAAAATATAGTATTTTAATCTGCATTAGCACAACTTGTTACTCTTCTAAATTGGTAACTTTCTCATACAATATGTGCACCTGACATCCACTGAATATTAAGTATTAACAGAAATTTAAACTTCTACAGGAGCTGCTACAACTTTTTTACCTGTGAAGCACTCACACCATCCGCCACCAAGGGTAATCATCGATGTGAATAATCACGATGTGGTTGCAGATCTGATCATGTTGATGTGTTTGTGCTCAACTGCTCACAGGCCACATAAGGTGCAAAACTACAAGTCAAAAATAACATAATGCACACAACAGGTTAAACATTTCTTAATTTTTTTTGCATTTTAAACACTTCACACACACACATTTTAAAGTTTGCTTTGAACTTTATTTTCCTTCAAATTTTCTAAACGGAGACATACAACATCATCCTATAGAAAACTAATGCACTCTTTGACACAACATGGCCATATAAAAAAGGAACAAAAAGATTTAGAAAACACAAATTAAGCTTATGCTTAACTGTCCATCTGTTAGGCACTTTTAGGATTTAGTGTAAACCTTACACACAATTTGAAGTTTGCATTGAACTTTTTTTTCCTCTTCAACAACAGAGCCAAAAAACATGACCGTCAAGTATAAACCTTAAAAAAAAAAACTACTGCACTCTAGAAACATGTCTATATAAAAAAAGTGTACAAAAAGTTTGTTCCAACAAAAATAAAGCTTACGATATGTTTCACTTTCCATCAGTTAGGCACTTTTAGGATTTAGTGTAAACCTTACACACAATTTGAAGTTTGCATTGAACTTTTTTTCTTCTTCAACAACAGAGCCAAAAAACATGACCGTCAAGTATAAACCTTAAAAAAAAAAAACTACTGCACTCTAGAAACGTCTATATAAAAAAAGGTGTACAAAAAGTTTGTTCCAACAAAAATAAAGCTTACGATATGTTTCACTTTCCATCAGTTAGGCACTTTTAGGATTTAGTGTAAACCTTACACACAATTTGAAGTTTGCATTGAACTTTTTTTTCTTCTTCAACAACAGAGCCAAAAAACATGACCGTCAAGTATAAACCTTAAAAAAAAAAAACTACTGCACTCTAGAAACGTCTATATAAAAAAAGGTGTACAAAAAGTTTGTTCCAACAAAAATAAAGCTTACGATATGTTTCACTTTCCATCAGTTAGGCACTTTTAGGATTTAGTGTAAACCTTACACACATTTTCAAATTTGCATTGAACTTTTTTCTTCTTCTCCAAAACAGAGCAAAACAACATGACCGTCAAGTATAAACCTTAAAAAAATAAAATACTGCACTCTAGAAACATGTATATATAAAAAAAACGTACAAAAAGTTTGTTCCAACAAAAATAAAGCTTATGATATGTTTCACTTTCCATCAGTTAAGGCACTTTTAGGATTTAGTGTAAACCTTACACACAATTTGAAGTTTGCATAGAACTTTTTTTTCTTCTTCAACAACAGAGCCAAACAACATGACCGTCAAGTATAAACCTTAAAAAAAAATACTGCACTCTAGAAACCTGTCTATATAAAAAAAGTGTACAAAAAGTTTGTTACAACAAAAATAAAGCTTACGGTATGTTTCACTTTCCATCAGTTAGGTACTTTTAGGATTTAGTGTAAACCTTACACACATTTTCAAGTTTGCATTGAATTTGTTTAAAAAATAAAATCATAACAGTTTTCCTTCATCCATAACTGGAATGAGGTTTTCAATGAACTGTCCGGAAACGTTCAGCCCTTAACCTGAAGTCTTTCGACATTTTAAACATGCATAAACAGATTATACACAGGCACACCCTGTTAGCTTATTCCTACATAAAAAAGTGTGTAAACAAACTACAGTATTTTCATTCATTTAACCTTACTTTTGATATTTTTTGGTTTCACAGTTGAATAATATTGAGCTGTATGAAAATACACTATTCTGTTTACTTCTGTCCCCTTTGTACCAAATGGTATGATCAGATCTAAAGTATGTCGAGCTCAAGGGAGTTTGGGTTACGAAGTATGCTTTCCATTTCAGCACGCAGTTCAGGGTATGAATTGTATGTCGATGGCAGTTCCAGACATGGCCCACAAGTATGTGCAATCGGTCGCCTTGCCAGACCTCGGGCTGTTGTAAACTGCACCTCGATTTTGTTTACACAAATAACATCAGACCCTGTAACAAACCTAAGCATACGTCTGAGGCCTGCATCGTCCAGTGCTCTGATGTACTGCTGGAGGAAACGAAAACTTTGATGATCTGATTGTGTTTTTGGATCTGCGTCCAGTAACTTTAAAAACCTTCTTGTTGTTGGCTTTTTCTCTTCATACATGTCGAGGAGAGCTTGTGGGTTACAAAATGTTTCCTTTAAAACATCGCTAGCAGTTTCAGACATGTGTTCTGATGCATATCTTGTTTTTTGTATCAACTGATTGGTAGCTGCTTGTACAAGTGTTGCTTTCAAATTCTCTTTTGTTGGAAGTATTCTCATCTGTAATCTATCCAAAAGATCAATAAGTTCTTCTCTGTCCTCATCAAGCCAGTCTGCTTTTAAGGAGTTGGTGACAAGATCCCTGTCTGCCTGACCGATGTACAGGAGAAGGCTGTCAAACAGAACTTCATCTGAGACTGCTCTCTCTCCAAAAACAACCGCAACAGCAAAAGCAGGGGCAAGGCGACAAGGAAAGTATCCATGGTCTCGAAATCCTTTAAGCAGGATCCGGCCTACGGATTGCCACATTTCTATGGTCCATTTAGCAGGCAATGTTGGGACCCTAACTTCTTCACCATCTGCAAATGTGTCCATAAAGTCAGTCCAAAAAGCAGCATATGCATCTCTTGAGACACCATCTACATCATCTCCAATCTCATCAATAAAACAAAATTTCAGGGTGCGTTTCAAGATTGTTTCATCTTTAAAGTGCTGTATCATGTCATCAATAATATTGCTCCTGTGTATTTTGATGGTGGCCCACACAGTTTCAATTGGAGCTGTATTGGAGATGACTTCATCACCCGTTACTGGAGTGAAGAGTGCTGTGCTGGTGGAAGGATGTTCAACGTGTATGAAGCATGACTCATCTTCCTGAAACTGCATTTCAGGTTGATATATCACAGTGTCATCAAGTTCACCAGCAACTGGCTCACCATGGACTGGACCAAAAGTGACCTCAGATGTGTCGGACAATGCATCTTGAGCAACTTCACTGTCGGACGACAGAATGACAATAAAGGCAGTTTCTGTTACATGATCATCTTCATGCATGTCCATCATTTCAACATTATCTAGATCAGATTTTTCCCCACTATGTTCTTCATCGTCCAAAGTGACCAAAGTTTTAGTGCATAAGTAAAATCTTAAAACACCAAATCTCAGTACAGTGTACATTTCCCCCACTGTGATGTTTTCATCTAACACTGCCTCTTCCTTGAAGTCCAATATATCATGACTGAATTGATCAAATCTTCCAAATCTACAAGTTCCATTTGGAAAAAATAAATCTTTACCATACTTAATAAGATCTGCTTTCTTTGCTTCTTTGGGGACATCTATTGCCCTTGTTCCTCCTCCCTTGCGTTTTCTGACCCCTCTGCCGTCGTGATTCCATCCCAATTCAATTTTTCTTGTACTTTTTTGAGCCCATTTGTTACTTTTGGCATTTGGTCGTTTCAGCTTTGGTTTTGCAGATTCATGTTTTTCTGAAGTTGTATCATTAGCATCGATGCCCAACCTCTTCTTTAGATGTTCAAACAGTGAATTTTTTTTTGAATCTTTTGTAGTTGTTACTATCTTTTCTAAACAAAATCGTCTTGCAACTACTCGATCACCGTACAGTGGGATGAAATCAGCGAGCGCTTCGTCATCCAAGCAGGGAAGAGCTGTTGCATCAATCTGTTAAGACAGAAATTCATATTAGAACTCAGACAAAATAGGTAGATATTACAACGTACTGTGGCCACAAAGACAGTGTGTATCAACACACCCACACACACACACAGCCTGTCTTCAACTTTTATCACACAGCATGAGGGTGAATGGTTTTCATTTGCATCAACCATCTTATAAAAAGCTCTGTTTGGAACGGTTAGTATACAAAGCACAGTTGTAGCACGATTTCAAGCATCGATTTGTTGTCACAACACATTCATGGTGTTTACTACATATCCGCTGAACTTAAGCAAGACATTTTGTTTATTTTAATATTTTATTAATTAGATGAATATTCTTTACATCTACATACTTATTTATGAAATTCTGTATACTGTACATAAGATCCATACATAAATCTTCTGATGACTTAACAATTATGAACTTGTTTATTTCTCTTTTGATTTTTTCGCTCTTTTGTTTTCTATTGTTTATTGTTTAAAGGGGACCACACATGCAAAATTCACTTTTTAATGTTTTTTTACTAAACTTTGGGTATTTACTTCATAAAAAAACAGTCCTTGTGCCAAAAAAATGCACCCAGTGGTTTATTTACTCTAAGTAGATTTATTTATTTTTGATAAATACACCAGGATTCACACTTCCTGCATTTATTGACGTCACAAGCCGCCAGCCAATCAGATCAAACCTGAGTCCAGCCCCTCACCTAGCAACCCCTGGTTAGGCTCAACCCACTTCTGTATAGAGCTTTGGAGCAGACGTCACTGTGTGGGCGGGTGTCGGGGGCGTGTCGGGGCGTTCCCGTTTCGACCGCCATGTTTGTTGCCCTCAGAAAAAATAAAAGAAATTCAGGAGATTTCTTCCGTCACGGTTCTGAAAAGCAGGCAAAATAAAGTGGACTGTATCCTAATAAGCTTCTCCCAGGTGAGAAAAAAAAACTACATGGAAAAAATCGGTATAATTGGAAATGTTGCCCGTTTGAAATAAATAAATAAATGGAGCAGAGACCTGGAGTAATCCTTGCCTCCACTGACATTCCCTTCACAGTCATTTTAGCAGACCTGGTCTGTGTCAGTGTTTACACCACAAATAATTTTTATAATTACAATTCACTGGGAGAGCTGGTCCAATCTATGAACAGCTGGGTAGATGATTTGGACATTTTTAAAGCCCCCAGATTGTAAATACGTTGAAGGTACGTTGTTTTTGGCTCCTAATTGTACATAAATTATTAATTTACATTTCTTTCAGAATCAAACAACCTTCTGTATGCTAGGAGTATTAAAAACTGAGAAGACTTTATTTTTAAAGTATGTTTTTTAACTAAATTACAAGGGTCCAAGTTGAAAATTACCTTATTTTTAATGACTTGAGCATGTCTAATAACATGTAGACTTCAAATCTTGATTAGATTACTATAATCACTATATACAGTATATGTATTAAGATGCATATATATATATATATATATTATACATTGTCTTTTCATTCACCATTTTAATGGTGTTGTTCACAGGTTCTGCTCTGACTCTGAGCCACCAGAACACCGTGGGTCATGCTGAGTAACAGTGTGTCTACACACAGAAATAAAATGGTGTGTGAATCATCAAAACACCTACATTAAAATACAGCTAGCAGTAAAAAAAATCTTAAAGTTAAAGCATGTGGTTTCATCATAAACACCAACTCCTGAACTTGGAGCATCTTCTGATGGACTCGGTGTGATCGCTGCTGCCTGGAGGAAGTTCCCTCACAGATACAAGACATGCAGCATCCAGCAGCTGGAGGCAGGAGATGAAGTTTACCTGCAGAAGCATCACCCACTCTGCACAGGTGCATCATCAAACCACTGTGACCGTGTGTGGACCACACAGACATGGCTGGACGTCTACAGAAAGCATGAAGCTTCCTAAAGATATTTCTCAGAGCTTGTACTTCAAGGGAGACATAATTATGTAAAACATGCTGTTGACTTATATTTGCACATTTTTGTGTGTTTTCTATAAAATGTATTAACTCACACGTTCATCACATTTACTGGAAATGTTTAATTACATCAAATGTTTACTTCAAAATGGATCTGTTTCATTTCAAATTCAAACAATGACAACAATACGGCAAAGCAATGAAGTCCTGTATAGTACAGTACCTGACTTTTTTTGTGTCACCTCTAAGAAATTCTTTGTCTAGCTGTTTTTTATTCAGCTCTGACCTGAGCTCCCTGTTTTCCTGTAAGAGACGATTAATTTCTGCTCTTCTTTGTTCGCACAACTGACATTCTGTTTGTCGCCTTTTTGCTGCTGGTTCATCTTCCTCCTCCCCATCTGCAGCGACAGCTATGATGTCCTCTCGTGGGGTTTCCACCGCAGACTCCACAACTTGCTCATGCTCCTCTTCAGCAGCCTCCATCACCTGTTGGTGCTCATCTCCTGCTGCCACCACCACTGGTTGTTGCACATCTCCTGCTGCCTCCACCACTTGTTGTTGCACATCTCCTGCAGCCTCCATCACTGGTTGTTGCACATCTCCTGCAGCCTCCACCACTTGTTGTTGCACATCTCCTGCTGCCTCCACCACTTGTTGTTGCACATCTCCTGCAGCCTCCACCACTTGTTGTTGCACATCTCCTGCTGCCTCCATCACTTGTTGTTGCACATCTCCTGCAGCCTCCATCACTGGTTGTTGCACATCTCCTGCAGCCTCCACCACTTGTTGTTGCACATCTCCTGCAGCCTCCACCACTTGTTGTTGCACATCTCCTGCAGCCTCCACCACTTGTTGTTGCACATCTCCTGCTGCCTCCATCACTGGTTGTTGCACATCTCCTGCTGCCTCCATCACTGGTTGTTGCACATCTCCTGCAGCCTCCACCACTTGTTGTTGCACATCTCCTGCAGCCTCCATCACTGTTGTTGCACATCTCCTGCAGCCTCCATCACTGTTGTTGCACATCTCCTGCAGCCTCCATCACTTGTTGTTGCACATCTCCTGCAGCCTCCACCACTTGTTGTTGCACATCTCCTGCAGCCTCCATCACTGTTGTTGCACATCTCCTGCAGCCTCCACCACTTGTTGTTGCACATCTCCTGCTGCCTCCATCACTGGTTGTTGCACATCTCCTGCAGCCTCCACCACTGGTTGTTGCACATCTCCTGCAGCCTCCACCACTGTTGTTGCACATCTCCTGCTGCCTCCATCACTGGTTGTTGCACATCTCCTGCAGCCTCCACCACTTGTTGTTGCACATCTCCTGCAGCCTCCATCACTGTTGTTGCACATCTCCTGCTGCCTCCATCACTGGTTGTTGCACATCTCCTGCTGCCTCCATCACTGGTTGTTGCACATCTCCTGCTGCCTCCATCACTGGTTGTTGCACATCTCCTGCAGCCTCCATCACTGGTTGTTGCACATCTCCTGCTGCCTCCATCACTGGTTGTTGCACATCTCCTGCAGCCTCCACCACTTGTTGTTGCACATCTCCTGCTGCCTCCATCACTGGTTGTTGCACATCTCCTGCAGCCTCCATCACTGGTTGTTGCACATCTCCTGCTGCCTCCATCACTGGTTGTTGCACATCTCCTGCAGCCTCCACTGCTTGTTGATTTTGCCAAGTGCAGTGTTGGAGCCCAGTCGGGATTTGACTCATCCATCTCATAAGAAGATTTGCCTTGAAGAGAACGCAGATCAGTAATATAATTATTGCCAGAAAACATTACTGTCATCCATCTAGTATATTATTTTTTTAGTTGAAATTACTGAAGTTCCATTAGTAGATTACCTTATTTTAATGGTGATGTATAAATGTCATAACAATGTACTACCCTTAAATATTCAGACACATTTTGTTAAAAGATGAAGCGCTTTAATGTGTAATATGTTGAAATTTGAAAATTGAGATGAGTTACTCATTTTTTGTTACTTATAGATTATTCTTTGAATAGATTGTTTGGAAAAGGGGCAGATATAATAAGATAGTTTCTTCTTTCTGCTGCCTTTCATTTTATATTTTCTTTTTTTTGTCTTTGTTGGGTATTTATTTTGATAAAATGAATAAAGAAATAAATTAATAATAAAAAACAATATGCTACAGTCAATGTGACAACACAATCAACTTTAAACAGTTTATTTTAAAATAACACAGATGTCCGACCTAAACTTGGTTGACCCACTATGCACTGAACTCGACCAAAACATGATACACCTTGACAAAATGGCACAACTCCAGTAAACTGATTTAAAATACTCACCTGAATGGAAATGTCTGGAACAAACAAGCATGTATCTTGTGATGTTGGAGAACGTTACATCAGGACGTCTCACTGCTGATATCCATGCCTCCTTTTTGTTATGGCCGACACAAGCTCGCCCTCGCGTTGTTTCCAGGTAGGGAAACTATAAAACGAGAGTCCGTTTTCTATTTTTTTACCTTTTCTGTCGTGTGAACGGACATTGCATCCTATTACACAGCAATTTAGGACCATTGCTAAGCTGTTGAAACCTGATTCGAACAAAATACGAGCAAGGCAGGAAAAATGGCGGATCGAAAAAAAACTACAAAAAAAACTACCCACAATGCTGTGCGCGGTGGACCAGTGACGTCACGCTCCAAAGCTCTATTAAACACATGACTGTTGTTTTTCATGATTTCATCTCATCTTTTGTTTATATGTTCTTAATTTCATGTGTACAGCACTTTGTTGCAGCTGTGGTTTTTTAAATGGCTTTATAAATAAAGTATAATTGTTATTTTTATGTTTTAGTTCAATTTTTAGTGTATTTGCGATCGCTCCAAACGCGCAGCCGGCAAAAATTAAACGAGCAGACCCCCGACGTAGGGACCGGCGTCAACGAGCCCCTCTTCTGGCGCGATGGAGCGGAGCTTCAACTGTGCAGCCTCGCAGCAGCCTGGCAGAAGCCTCGCAACAGCGAGGACCTTCTCTTTACCGATTAATTTACGGGAGACACTTGGTGAACTTTGTGTGTCTTGACTGGAACAGCGATAACTCTCAAAGTCTCCGCGTGCAACGAGCGGAGCTGGCGAAAACCGGAAGAGGAACAAGCTAACATTAGCATCGGATTCGGGTGGTCTCATGCTAAAAGGAGCAGCAAACTGCGGCGCGCTCAGACGGGTTTCGGTAAGTTATCTTAAGCTAACACTAACAGTAAGTCAAATGAGTAATAAAAAAAGAGCTAATTTTAAAACAACAACACATTACAGATACTGGCTGTTACAGAGGGCGTAAACAGATCGTTGAAGGGCGTGGACTTCAAGAAACCGGTCGTTCAAAACGAAAGTTAAAACTGGCAGAATTAAAAAGGGTATAATTAATTATCTAAGAATTATTTTGTGTATTAAAATGAATTAATATTGTCAAGATAGCACACAGACATAACATAAAATTTTTAAATACTTACATGTGGTCCCCTTTAAGGAAATTCTACCACTGCTGTTCATTGTTCTTTAGTTATAGCAGGTCGCTATTGTAAATGAGCCATGAGGCTCAATAAGATTTACCTGACTAAATAAAGGTTGAATGGAAAATTATGTGCAATTTTTCCGTTTCTGGTTTGAACAAGTAAATGTTAATTTGTAAGATGATACGAAAACTGTTGACATTTGGAAGAAATTACAGAAAAAATCAAGTGTTTTTCAAAAAAACGTTTAGTGTTTGACTATGACCACACTCATCAGACACATAATGAAGTTAAAAAACAAACAACAATTAACTATTTGGGGGGGGTGGGGGGACCCTCTAGCTCCGGTACAGCAGGAAATGGCATCTATTGAATTCAAAATGTTCTGGGAGAGGACCCCCACTGACAACATAGCGGGAGGGTGGGGGTGTCGCCATTGTGGTTGCAAGCGCAGGGCGCCAAATTGTCTACAGCCCCTGCCCATCTGCACGCTGTAGAGCCAGCAAATCGATTTTTGGCACGAGACCTGTACTGACCACATGGCGCTAAAGCTAGCCGTCCTCCACAACGTTACTCATTTTACAAGTAGTGTCAATGCACAAATAATTTTGATTTTGAAGCACTATGTGCCAGACGCAATTTTAAACAAGTCATCCATGCTAACTTTATTTATACAAGGTTAATCAAACTGGGACACAAGGACTGATGTACAACAGTCATTGTGTCTTCCATAACAAAAGTGAACATGAAAACGTAACTACGAAACAAACCAAATGTACGTGGTTTTCGTTTGCGTATTAGCTTAGCGCCGATGAAGGGACTAGCTTGGTCAGATATGCACTTGGAAGTAATTAATGATCATTTATTAACTAGCAATATCAATGAATAACGTGTACAATATCTGTTAGCAGACAATATACTTACGTGCTGTTCTTTCATGCGCAAAATGTTCTCCTCTGGCACTCCACGTTGTCGCAGGAGCTGAATCAACGGAGTTTCTGTATTTTCAGCCATGCTCGTCGAAGAAGCTGCAAAGGTATTGTTCTTCTCGTATTCTTCTTCTGCAGCTGCTTCTCCTTCTTCGATTTAATTGGTGGTTGGCAAACAGCTTGTTGGTGTGCATTACCGCCACCTATGGAATTGGAGTGTGACACAGCATGAAACCGTGACCTATATTCTCCGGAGAAGTTCCGAATTTTAAACAAAATGAAAAAATGCACAACTTATAATATGATTTGAATGTTAGCGAAGCAACTCAACAAAATTAATAATATTTTTTTCTCATGACGTGTTTTGTTTTTTACCTGCGTTGTTGTCCTTGAAGGATCAAAGCCTACTACTGCCACCATGTGGATGAGCACGTTTCTATATCTAGATTGAATTATTATAAACTTTATGAGTGTCCTCCTGGAGTATTTATCCGTAAAACAACATGCATGTTTAAATGTTTTTCTGTGTTAGTTATAAAATTGTTTCAGTAGAACAAACAAACAAAAAAAACATTAACAGGATTATTAGTGTTTTGTATTATTTCGCAAAAACAAGTAGTTTGTCCATGGTAGTATTTGAGAATTGTAAAGGGAACAAACACACCATAATCCATGTCAATAAAACACGAAATGGGTAAGTTTCACTACATGTAGATTGTTTGTATGTGCAGCACAACGTTGATATTCCAGTAGCTATTCTAAAAGTTAGAATTTTATGTGGAAATGAATGTAAAAGCAGAGCAAAGTTGTTGGTAGACAGATGAAAATTTAATAAAATGAACCAAATTTTCAACAGTTTGGTATAGTTTTTATATTTTTTGGACAATGTGTAATGTTTTAGAGCTGAGGTGTTAGTAACTGTAATTGACTATACTGTATTAGTAAAAGAAATAAAAATAACAGATGCAATGCAGTGCGTGACAGTCAGATGGTCTTCATTGTCATTCGCACCACATTTGGTGAATGCTGTGAAACAGTCCCAGTGACATCTATCAATAAAATGTAAAAGAAAAACATTACATCGAAGATATGAACTAACATTATCTAAATATACACTAGGCACTAATAGCACAAATACTTCAAATCGAACAGCAGCATGAACATGAGTCTGTATGAGCGTGTATGGTATGAACAACAAAATCACGTTATTCTTCACGGCAATTATCCTGGTTTAAGAATCATCATGAGTCTAACAGCATCAGGGTAGAAGCTTCTTCCTCAATGGAGTGGTTCTACTTTATGCTCCTCAAACTCCTTCCTGTGTGTGTGTGTGTGTGTGTGTGTGTGTGTGTGTGTGTGTGCATGTTCTGAACAAATCTAAGCATCAGTTACACATGAAGGGCATGGAGAAGCACCATCTGAATGCTACAGGACACTTACAACTCCTTAAGTATGTAAGTTCTCAGGAACATGTACAGCTGTATGGATTCGTCTGCTGTGGTTGGTGCCCGTAAGAAGTTCTCAGACATTATATAGCAACACACGTTGAACACTGCTTCATCACAAGGATAATGTCCCCTTAGTTGACATTCCTGTTTACAAGCATCCACTGCCTCTTGGGAGACCTCCACCAGATGTTCCTGTCCACCAAACAGATGTGGGATGGTGTACATAAGAAGTGGACGTCCACTTGGAGCTACTGCATTTCTGCTGCGGCGGATGATGTGCGTGCTCCACAAGTTTGACACATTTTGCAGCTCCTCCTGTACAAGTTTAAAATAATGTTAACACTTCATATTTAGTGTCTGTCAGGTGCACATTTTGTATGAAAAAGTTGACAAACTTATTACAAGACTAATGCATATGGTGTAATGCAGAATTATAAAATATATTTAAAATACATAGTGTGTGTGTATATACACACACACACACACACACACACACACACACACACATACACACACACACACACACGACACACACACACCCCAAAGGGAGCATGACAGCTTTGATGACATGACATTTTTCTGACATACCTCAATGATGTTCAGACAAGTGAACAGAACAAGCTGTTTGTCCAAAAAGTCACCAGAGAAACAGTTATTGTCTTTAAGTTCCTGAAAACGGTCCATCCACTGCTGAGCATGATGTGTCCTCAAAAACCCCCACCAGCATTCAATCCGCTGATTGTGATTGCTGGATCCAGCTATGAAACAGTTACTGGTGGAGCGATCAGGATCAGAACTCCATCTTAAGAACTTCTGCATTTCTGCCATCGTGACATTTTCTGTGCCAAAATCAGCACGGATTCGGGCAGGTGTCCCCTTCCTCTTTTCAACTTCAGTTATGAAATATCCCGCGATGACTTTAGGATCACTGCTTGTTGAGAAAGCATGAAGCCATATCATTTGTCTTGAAAAGCCATCGATGGCTCCGTTAATACAAATACCATACGGCTTCAGTTTATCATAGGAGTCAACGTGCCACATGAAATTAGGTCCAGGGTTTACATACACGCGTCGCTTCAGCCGCCTCCTTCTCCTTTGCTCCACACCACTGGGGTCCAGAAATGTCAGCAGGTGTCTCACTGTATTTTGAGTCACAACGTATCCACTCTGAATACATTTAAGGTGGTGAAACTTATATCCGTGATGATTACCAGAGCTCTCCAGCTGGTCAATGAGGAACGCAGCCACATGTAGAGGGTCCGACTGGTTTTTCCTTCTGTACAGTCCCATTCTGCTCAGGATTCTTCTCAGAGTGCGCATACAAATGATGATGTCATCCACAGTGTGAAGCATCATCAGTATCTCTCCATGTTTTAGACCAAGCATGAAGTAAAACTTGATCAAGTTCTGCAAATTAGCCATTGTTAGCATGCAGGCAAAAACAAGCGTATGGGCGAACTTGCATTATGGGTAATGGTGCTGATACCATGTGGATGGATGGACCTCTATACTTATCAAGTAATAACGTGATACGTATCAAGTAATAACGTGATACGTATCAAGTAATAACGTGATACGTATCAAGTAATAACGTGTTACGTATCAAGTAATAACGTGATACGTATCAAGTAATAACGTGATACGTATCAAGTAATTACTTGATACGTATCAAGTAATAACGTGATACGTATCAAGTAATAACGTGATACGTATCAAGTAATAACGTGATACGTATCAAGTAATAACGTGTTACGTATCAAGTAATAACGTGTTACGTATCAAGTAATAACGTGTTACGTATCAAGTAATAACGTGTTACGTATCAAGTAATAACGTGTTACGTATCAAGTAATAACGTGTTACGTATCAAGTAATAACGTGTTACGTATCAAGTAATAACGTGATACGTATCAAGTAATAACGTGTTACGTATCAAGTAATAACGTGTTACGTATCAAGTAATAACGTGTTACGTATCAAGTAATAACGTGTTACGTATCAAGTAATAACGTGTTACGTATCAAGTAATAACGTGTTACGTATCAAGTAATAACGTGTTACGTATCAAGTAATAACGTGATACGTATCAAGTAATAACGTGTTACGTATCAAGTAATAACGTGTTACGTATCAAGTAATAACGTGTTACGTATCAAGTAATAACGTGTTACGTATCAAGTAATAACGTGATACGTATCAAGTAATAACGTGTTACGTATCAAGTAATAACGTGTTACGTATCAAGTAATAACGTGATACGTATCAAGTAATAACGTGTTACGTATCAAGTAATAACGTGTTACGTATCAAGTAATAACGTGTTACGTATCAAGTAATAACGTGTTACGTATCAAGTAATAACGTGTTACGTATCAAGTAATAACGTGATACGTATCAAGTAATAACGTGTTACGTATCAAGTAATAACGTGATACGTATCAAGTAATAACGTGATACGTATCACGTTATTACTTGATACGTATCACATTATTACTACATAAGCCACCAAAAAAAATTTTCTCCAGGTGTCAGCAATACGCTTCCGTACCTTTCGGCGAAAATCGCCGTTTTCAAAGCAAAATATATCATTTATGTGATTCGTGTAGATCCGATGAGTTTTTGTTTTTGAGGAAGAGGGGGGGGGGGTCAGACCCGTGACTGCATCAGAATGCATCATTTCCCACTGACTGGATTTCAAGACACAGTGAGACATCTTGTCGACAATAAAACATCTTTGTTGGAGCGCGAGATTTACCCAATCAGTCTCAAGACAGACTATAGTGGGCGGGACATCTATGGCCGCAGCCAAGTAAGCGCGAGTTCAGGGCTCTGGTTCAACAGAGTGAGTGGGGAGGCGAAAACAGATTAGAGGCGGTGTTTTACAAATGACTGACGCAGAGCCAAGTCCTCTAAAGTGTGGGAGCTCCACCACGCTTCATAAAAAAAAAAAAAAAAAACTGCGCGAGCACGACAAGTGCTTTGAAAAGTGACGACACTACACAGGAGAACCAACGTAAACATGACCGAGTCGTAAACTAACAGCAGCAGTAAGTCTCTTCATTAAACCATTTGTTCCGTTTCAAAGTGAGAAAACATGTCAGTCTCTGCTCTGTTTTGAATGCCTCTTTTTATTTTTTGACTATCATCTTTTTAGTGTCCTAATTATATTGGGATATGTTAATAAATGTATTTTTTCCTAAAGTCAAAAGTCGTTAAAGAGCAAATTTTTCTTTATGCTGTAGATGAGAAAGAGCCCAGTAACGCACATTGTCTGTAAAGTAAAATAGTTCAAATCAGTGATGCTGTTCTGAGTCTATCACTAAATCAGAAAACTGTAAAAAGCCCCTCCTAAATTTACTGTTGGTGGTTATTAAAATGTCACCTGTTCATTGGGTAAAGTTAATATTTTTATACATGCAGTTGAGTGTCATTATTGTTTAGTAAAATGGCATGTTGTGTTACCAATAAAACTAAATAAAAATTAACAAATTAAAAGTCAGTTGCACCCCTAAAGTCACTGTGATAAATTGTCACATTAATTTAATTATCTTAGCCACAGGAGTGAGTTTAAAAACAGGATGATGTCTATATGAACTAGTTGAATGAGGTGTCTCTAAAATATCCTGATTCATGATCATTAATAATTTAAACAATTTTTTAATCTGTCCACAGGACCTGACTTTATTTTGTTAGATGTCTCTAAAATAGTTATTGAATCAAGTGTTTACATGTAGGTGAACATAGATGTTTAACAACTTGTTAAAATACACCAGAAAAAAAGGAAATGGCATCTACTTTATTCAAAATTTTCTGGCAAAACATTTAAGAAATGAGTTTTTACTGTTAATAATAATAATGAATTTAATTTATAACGCACTTTTCATTAATGAAAATCTCAAAGTGCTAAAATGTTCTGCTGTATTTGGCTTGCTGCTGTTGTTGTTTGTTAATTTTTTGGTTGACACAATCTTTCCTATTTATGTTCTCATTAAATTAAGTTAGTAAATGACTTTTACCTGAAGCATGTTAATAAAATTACAAAATCTCTCCGGGGGGGGGGCTTGGCGCAACGTTTGTCACCTTTTTCATCCCTTCTGAGTTTGCAGGTATGATTAGAGAACACAAACATGGTTACACGGTTATTGAGGTAAAATGCAAGTGGTAGTAGCTGAGAATCATCCCAAACACAAACTGAGCATTGATAGATCTTGCAAGTTATAATTGTGATTATCTTGAATTAAAACTTTCATTAAATGTAGTGAGTGACACTCTTTCAAGGAATGCTAGGTCTTTCAATTCTTTGTTTTTGATTTACAAAAATTGATAAACATTTTAGTTTCTAACATTTTTTGAAGTGGTCTCCACGTTCAGCTGCAAAATATAATACACAAAACACTTATATACGTACTTGAGGACACCAATTACTTTGGTGCAAAATATTCTCCAGCCAACAAAATTAGTCACAAAAAAAATCTATTCATGTTGCAATAAAAAAATACTGTACTGTCAGTAAAAAACACTGGGTACGTGTTGGAAAATGAAAAATGTGCTCATTTGATTTTAATTACATCATAATAGTTTGTCTCCCTTGATTTCCATAAACTCTTCTGCCATAATCTCTCATGATAAATCTTCTAGGTCAGTTCCTGTCTTCACCTCCAGCATTAAATTAACAATAAACTATAAACTGCGTCTCTGTCTGAGTCAGCTTTTAGGTTATCTTCAACACCAACCTGATGGGTAAAGTTTATGTCATAAACTTCTTATTATAAAACACCTAAATTATTGCAGTTTATCACAGGAGAGTCTGCTTTAAAAACAAATTTTACTTTTGGTCATTTGAATATACTTTTTGCTAAAGGTAAAATATTTAGTGAGCCGTGCAGTTTGTAAAGTGTTTATTTTAAATGACTGTGACAACATGAACATCATAGTTACATTAAATCAGCGTTGTAATTTTGTTTTCTTTTACATGTCAATTAAAAACAGTTGTGGTTTATTTGGATCAGTGGTCGAGTCAGAACATCCCGTCTTTGTAACGATGGATCAACTCTGAGACGTCCTCTTTACACACTTTGATCCAGCCATCTTCACGCATGTGGTACACTACAAACCAAGAAAAAAATACAAATAAATACATGTAAACATAAAAATACAAATAAATACATGTAAACAAAAATACCAATAAATACATGTAAACACAAAAACACAAATAAAACGTTACTTTTCTCAACATGTACTAAAACTACAACTTTCACTCTTTTTTAAATATGTAAATCTTGTGTTTAAAACTTTTTTCTTGGAGAAACAACAAAATTTATTTTAAAACTCAATAAAAATGGAACAAAACAGAAACCGGTTTGGACTAAAAAACGGATGGTACTGCGTTATAATACCTTGAGAAAAATTAAACAATACATAAGATGTTTGGTAACTACAAAAGAACCAAACTTTAGATATTCTCTGCGTCTGTACTCACTGTTAACCACTCCTCCGGAGTAGGCGTCCCGGTGTGTAGCGTGAGTAATGCCCCGACGGCCCAGTTCGTACGCCTCCTCCACCGTCATGTCTTCCCTGTAACCGCTGTCCACCACACCGTAGGCGTAGCCGTTCCCACAGCCAGTCGAGAACATCCGACCTGACAAACGGGTTCCGTTATCATCCACATAGTACAGACCAGGACCCTGCAGAAAACACAACCGTCATCTGAGCTGAAGAAACATTGTTGTAATTACTACTGAACTTTAAGATTTATATTTAAACACAGCCATATTACAACTACAATACATCCAAAATGTAACATAACATTAGCTTCTTCTGGAGCATTTTTTATTCAACGTTTTGCTCCATATCTGCAGTATAAAATATAATGTACCTTCTTATCTTCAGTATTATATACCTGACTCTGAAGAAATTAGATACATTTGAAACATTTTTATTTGTAAGTACTGTATGAATGTTTACTGAAATACAGTTTATTTAATTTTAGCTTTTTTCTCTCTAAAAGTTTAGACTTTTTTAAAAGTCTTTAGAATTTCATTTCAAGCTTTTTCAATCAACCTGAGCCTGTCCTTGCACTTTACTTTTTTTTAAATGTTATGTTGTTTGTTTACGCCATCTAACACCCAGCTATAACTTACCATATTTTTTGGACTCTAAGGCACACATAAAATCCTTTAATTTTCTCAAAAATCAACAGAAAGCCTTATAATCAGGTGTGCCTTATATTTTAATTATGGTTGTGCTTACTGACCTCAAACTGATTTTATGTGGTACGTGGTACAAATGAACAATGTTGAGAGTAATTGTGAATGAGTTAAATAAAGTTTGACTTCTCTGACTGTTTTGTTTCGCTTATTGCGTCATAATCTGGTGCGCCTTTTAGTCTGAAAAATATGGTTATCAGGCTTTGAAAAGCTCCTAAACTCTGGATTATTGGGCTGATGCACATACATTTCAGGAAGTAAACGATTTCAAATAGGATCTTTACTCTCTTTCTACCAGCATATTACAAGCACTGCTATTTATTGAAAGCAAAATATAAATAAATGGTGATTGGCTCAAGACTTTTGTACAGTACTGTACAGTATTGTACAGTATTGTATCAGTGTTGTAAAGTATTGTACATGTTCTGAGGGCATTAATGTATTCAAAACATTTCTGGAGACTTCCCAATGCTTACTTTGTGCTGTCTAATTTATCTTTTTACTATTAAGGTGTGGGAATAATAACAAAAATAGACAACCTTAACCTAAATAGTAGTATCAAAGCATTAAAAATATGCCAAAAAAAATAAAAATATAACCTGTGACAAAAGTGTACAGGTCGACCTTTAAACTACAACAACACATTTGAACCTAAGGATAGTTTTTGTCCACAAAATTAAATTATGATTTATTTACCGATCAATTTACCGATCGATCTACGTTCCCACCCTCATCTATGGTCATGAGCTCTGGGTTATGACCGAAAGAACGAGATCTCGGATACAAGCGGCTGAAATGAGTTTTCTCCGCAGGGTGTCTGGACTCTCCCTTAGAGATAGGGTGAGAAGCTCAGTCATCCGGGAGGGACTCGGAGTAGAGCCGCTGCTTCTCCACATCGAGAGGAGCCAGTTGAGGTGGCTCGGGCATCTGGTTAGGATGCCTCCTGGACGCCTCCCTGGTGAGGTGTTCCGGGCATGTCCCACCGGGAGGAGACCCAGAGGAAGACCCAGGACACGCTGGAGGGACTATGTTTCTCGGCTGGCCTGGGAACGCCTTGGGATTCCCCCAGAGGAGCTGCTCCAAGTGGCTGGGGAGAGGGAAGTCTGGGCCTCCCTACTTAGGCTGCTACCCCCGCGACCTGACCCCGGATAAGCGGAAGAAAATGGATGGATGGATGGATGGATGGATTTATTGTAACTTATACAGACTCCCAGGAATATTTAAAGTTCGGATGCATGTGAAACGGTGCCCACAGCTCACCTGTTGGTCCCATCCACAGATCATGCTCCCCACAGAAAGGCCCATTCCTCTGTAACCCAACATCATGTTACACAACAGCTTGGAGGCAGCAGCTACAGAGATCCGCTGGTTGTTTCTCAGCCTGTACAGCCTGGAGGAAGTCAGAATAATATCAGTTATCCAGGAAAAATACAAAGTCCACCTTGTAGCGCACCAATGTAATACTCACATCAAAATGAGCACATGGATTATTTTACCAACCATAGTTAAATAAGAAGAGTTTCCAAGTGTCTTAAAATACAGACCTTGACAGATTACCCTGATTTAGTTTATTCATATTTCATCGCAAATAAGAAAACAGTGAAGTAAGGACATGATCTCTTATATGTGTCGAATCATATGAATCAGTCACAGATGAGCACAAACTGAAACTTAGATGATAAAATAGTCTGCAGTGGTTTTGATTTTTGTATTGCACCTTGCTTACTTACCTGCATTCTTTCGCCAGGAGTCTCTCCCAGTACTGGCAGTCTGCAGCGCTGCCCGACATGGTGCCCAGCAGGTACGGGTTGATCTCAATCACTTTGTTGACATCGTTGGAGGCTGCAGAGCCAAGAAACAATTAGAAGAAAAAAAACTTTTTTTGGCCTAAACTATTGAAATGTGTCCGTGCTGCACAGTGTTCTCAACAAAAGCAGCCCATATATACAGTAATTTAGTTAAACGTCAGAGTGAAGCAAGTCTGGACCTTCACCTCAGCTCGTGACAAGATTAAAAATATACAGAACTGTTTCTTTAGAGACGGACTGAGCTTGTTCATTCTTAGTTTATTTTTAATAGCTGATAATATGGTGTCAAATTTAAAAAAGAAAAATTATTGCAAAATTTACCTTAAATACATTAATGTTATTCCACTTTTTCTTCAATTTAGAAAATAAAATTGTATTTAATTTTCCAGACCTGGCACATTAATAGCGTGCTCGAGCACCTGCCCTTTTATTCCTTCATGTCCAAAGTGATCTTTTATTTTTCCTTTTTGACAGATCTCTTCTCTGTGTATTCTTAAAAGTGTTTTATTAACAAAAATATTTAAATAAGTTTAACTGACTGTCATTAACACTTTGTGATCTTTCACTTGGAGTTCAACTAAAGTTTCTAAATAAGCTAGACAAGCTCAAAACTTAATGACTATTTTTTGTTAATGAGTTTTCATAACAGTCTTTTCTACGGAAGCGTACTTTTCTCTAATTAAGCTTATTGGTGAAACTCTGGCAGCAGTTGCTGTATGCACATTGTCCCCCATCTCGCCTGCTGAAGCGTGCACCTCCTTCAGCGTGCGCAGGAGTCTTGGTGGCGTCCCTCCTTCTTACACCATCACTCAGTTTGAGAGGACAGCCAGCTCTTGAGTTACACATGTTCCATATTCCTTCTATTCCTTGATGATGGATTTACCTGAACTCCTGAGGATGTTTAGAGCTTTGGAAAGTATTTTGTATCCATCCCCTGACTTGTACTTTTCAATAACCCTTTCTTGAAGTTGAGTCACTTAACAGGGAGTGAATGTTTATGCAATCACCTATTTTACATTACTTTTTTATATAATTGTTGAATTTAATTTTACTTTGACAATGAAAAGGTTTGTGTTTTTGTAAAGAAGTCCAGTTTACACCATGATTGATTTATGACAGCAAATAAAGCATAAAACATCCAAGGAGGTAAATATTTTTAAAGGCACTGTTAATAAAGGTTTTATTTCTGTGTAGTGTTTAATATTTATTTAATACTTATCTTTTAAATCTGAGCTGACTTTTTAAATGGTTTGTGCACAGACCCATTTACCTAAGTAGCGTCCAGCTGAAGCTCTGGAGTCCACAGCCACGATGACTCCATGTTTGAACTTGAAGGCCAGGGTGGTGGTTCCGTGGTTCAGGTCAATGCGCACGTCTCCATCACGGTTAAAGGACTGCAGGAACCCTGAAGGCTGAGATGAAACCAAACAAAACTATCACACTGGATGTGCTGGGGGAAATAATAGCGTATTTAGTAATTAATGATGCAATCTTTAACAACAGCTTTTGATTTTTACAGTTTATGATTTCTTAAAGAGCGCAAACACAAGACGCGTAAAACCTGAAACACGACGCGTCCGACGCGTCATGCTTCACACAGTCGTATCCAGTCAGATCAGGTTCAGTTTATAGAATATCATTTTTTAAATTAAATCATGATGAAATATGACACTCACTTCTTCACCAACAGGAACAGCAAACTCTTGGATTTTGGTTCCAAAACTGTAGTGGTTCGGTCGGTCGAAAAGTTGCGTCTGTCTGGCTCCAAAAGTAGTTTCAGAAAAAGGGTTGAAGCCAATAACTTCTGAAAGTGCCATTTAAAAAAAAATAATTAACACTATTGTATATTATCCAGGTGTTAATTACTCTGAAAGAACGACGAAGGTTTACAGGCTGAGAATAATTTCCTCATGAGAAAGAAATGTGAAAGTGAAAGGGTTTGTTCATGGTTTTATTGTTTTATTTTTTTCTGAAAAATGCGCAAAATGTGTCGAAATCAGAAAAGGATGCAGAAATATAACTAACATCTTCACAATTCTGCATTTTTAAAATAAAAATGTTACAATTAAAGCCACTTAACTCAAATTTAATGTTCTACAAATACAGACGCACCAGAGCCCTTTGGACCAATAGAAAACTAGTTTTATTTGTCGTCATCAGTCTCTAAGCTGAAATGCAGAAATCAGGTTTGAAGAATTCAACATGAAACAGTTTATTGTGATTAAGTTATGCTACAATATGTTGCAGTTTGAAATTAATTAAATAATATACATCATGCTGTTCTGTTTGTTTTAACTTCATTATTAGAAGAAGCTTTAGGTCTAGCTTGAAATTAATACATGAATATAATTAAGTACAAAGTAAAAGTATGAAAAATAAATGAGACAAAACATGTTGTAGGAGTCTTTAAAAAATAATTTTATTCAGTGTTTGTATATCTTCTCATAGTACAGTAAAACCTTACAGTATTACAGTTTTTGAAATTTCTACATTCCAGTAAAATGTTATTTAAAAATCTATCTGAGATTATTATTAATATAAAGATAAAAATCTCTGACAAGTGTTTTTGTGTTTTGTGATTGTTCATTATGCTGTTTCCATCTGCACAGTTTCCTGAATAACCTCCAGCTTCAAGGGAACAACTTTCTCTGTCAGAACGGCTGTGGTTCCTGGACGATACTTATATTTCATTTTCCTGAAACAAATAAAGAAGGTGCAGAAGTTAGTGCCTTCTGATGCCGCCCACTAATACAGCATTTGTATGACCAGCTGGTGATTAAAAGCTTTTTCTTATTTGAAAGGAAAAACTATTCAAGATTTCAAATGAAGAACGGTAATTAATGAACACAGAACTTTGCAGAAACAGGCCAAAGGAATTAAATGAATTAAATGTTTACTTAATAAAAAGTGTGAAACATAGTTCAATATAAACTTCACTTACAATTCTTATTTGTATTTTTAGTTTGTTCAGAACAGATTGACTACCTGTCATCTTTGTATTCTGACTCCTGGTAGGGTCTGATGTAGTCCACTCCTTGTTTGGTGATGACGCAGATGTCGATGTTGTGTCCTGAGCCGAGGTCACTCATGATGCCTGCATGGATCGCAGCTCGCACCAACTCTTTAGCTTCCTCCAGCTGAGAGTGGAGAGGAAGAACAGGTAGAGGAGGTCGAAGGCAGACAAAAACAATTAATAAACTAAATGTTATCACAATAAACTCATGCCATCTTATGTGTAGAAACATTAATCCTGTATACTGTACCTCTAAGTTATGTTTGAAGCCGTCCTCTAAAATCCCAAGAGCAGCCAGATCACCAGAACCTGCATGAACACAAAGCAGTCATCTGAACCACAGCCTCAGTGTAATCTGAGGGACAATTTACCAACAGTGAATTAACCTGTGGCACAGATACTGTAACTTAAAGCTAACATTTTCATATAAAGCACATTTTAATAAACCCAATGCAAAAATAATTGAAAGAGCATTGCAGCAACACCACCAGCAAAGAGACTGAGCAACAAAAAAGGTTTATTAACAGTTATGTGCATACCCATTGCAAGGTAAGGCACTTTATCTACACTCCCATATGGTCCCACTGTGTACAGGTGATTCCCAGTACAGTCCACTCCTCCCAGGATCAGACTGGCACCGATCTGACCGTGATACCTGAGGACATCAGACCAAACATGTCTGAATAAATCTGCATATTTAAATAAAGCAGTTCACATTTACCTCCTTCATAATGTACCTGTACAACATATCCTGCAGTATGTTCACAGCCATGACAAGACGGGGATTTCTCCCACTGTTCATCGAGAAAATGGTCAAATTGGATGAAAGCAGATCTGTGGTTTTCTCTGTGTCTGCTGCCGTTCCTGCTCCACAACAACTAAAAGCACACACAGAAATGAAACAAGAAATATGAGAAAACAGGTGAAGAGGAAAAAGTAATGTAATGAGATCTTTCTAAAATGCTTTAACAATAACGTAAATTTATCAATATTTATTTTCCTTCAGGCTACATCAGACATTCTGTTGAGCTGTGTATATGCTGTGTATACAAAGTATCTCTAATATGCTGATTTTTGTTCTAAATCCAAATATAATCCTCATAACTAAAACTGTTTTTATGTGATAAGCCTTAAGGTCTTATAAAATGTCACTGAAGGACAGTTTGTGCTGAATATCACTTAAATGTAAGTACAAGGTAAAATGTGATGTGAAAGAAGCAGATAAAACCTGAGAACAACATGGAGGAATATTATAATAATGTAATTTTAATTTCATCATTTTCATAGAACATGTGAATCTTACTATATGTTAGGAGAAATGTAATGAATCTTGGCACACATCTTGTCAGCCACAACTTCACTGGAGGTGGCTCTTGTGTCGGCTCCGAGCACCACTCCATCCTACAGCAACAAACACAAGTCCCCAAAGCTCTTCATCATAGATTAAATCATTATTTAGATTAAATTACTGTGACGTTACAGTTACAGCTTCAGGCTGAAAGTTTTAATCTCATAAAACTCATATTTGGATTCTCCTGTGTGCTTGAATCTCACTTGATCCACTGGAGCTGCTGCTGCCCAGCAGCTTTCACGATAAAAAGTGTGCAAATGATGAGTACATTTATTGGGTTTTATATACATAATAATAATAATAATAATAACGAATTCAATTTATAACGCACTTTTTATTAGTGAAAATCTCAAAGTGCTACACACATTGAATGTTACACACATTCATACACCGGTAGCGGCAGACTACCATGCAAGGTGCTTTCCAGTCCTACTACCTATACTGTATACATGATATGCAACACTTGAGCAACCACTTCAGCAGATCACAGTTGCATGTTTTAACCCCCTTTACTAGCTGTGGGCATTTTATGAAGTTAGTAACTTTCCAGGTATAAGCCACTGAATGGCCTTTAAGTCAGTGCCATTGATAATCTGTGCACACATGCAGCATCATTAAAATCTTTTTGTTTCTGCATGTGTGAAAAAAAATACATGTGTTTAATAAATGCAATCCAATCGATAAGAAAGTAAAAGTGTTGTTCTTTACTACAGTACTCTATGAATTCTAATAATCACCTTGAAAACCAGTCCTGCGATGGTGGTGCCTGTTTTCAGAGGTTTTGGTGTTTGTCCTCCGTCATAAAGACCCTCTAACGCAGCATTTCTGGAGAGATGGGGGGAGAGAGAGGGAGGGTGTAGCAGGTGAGTAGGAGGGGGAGAGACATATGTCCTCAAAGACACATGTAGGCTACATCATGATTCATGTTACAGCCTGATCATCGTTCATTCGGTAAAACATGAAAACAAATAGAAAAAAAAGTTACTTTCGATTTTGATTCCAAATTACGCTTATTTGCAATTTTATTTAATTTAGTTCTTTGTTAATACAGTGACAAGTTCATACCTTGCCGCGTTGTCAAAATTAAATCCAGCAGCCGGAGTTTCGAGGACATTTGACAGCGCCATGGTGGACGTGTCCACTGCGTCTCTGCGCGTCTCGGTGACCTCATGAGGTCGCTGTTCTGAGCGACAGAGCTCCTTCTTTCTTTCGATTTTAGAAAGAAAATGGAGAAACACTACACGGACTCGAAAGTTAAAGGAGTCAGCACCGGGGTGAGTAGATAGCCTACTAAAAGATTCGCCATCATTATAACTAACTTTTACCAGTCGAAGTTTGCAAACATGAATTATGAATGACCGACTGTGCGTAAAGAGGCTGCAATAACTGGAGTACAGTAGTTTCCTGAAACAGAGTGAAAGGAAGAATTCAATTAAAGTTATTATCAGCAAATAAATTAGATGTGTGCTTTGAGATGTTTATTGTTCACATTTATTAAAAAAATACATATTTTTTTTGGATAAGAGCCAGCTTATAAAATAAAGGTTGAATGAATCTTACCTAGAACTCCAAATCCCAGAATGCATAGCTTTCAGTGAGTCTCATCACCGCACGTGCAATGCGTGTGCGTGATGTTGGGTGGTCCAGGATAAAAACAAGTGAAGTCTTCTCCCCATCCTTGTTCCTCCTAGACCACCATCCTGGCCGCGATCTTTGATGGAGGGGTCGTGATTGGTTCAGATTCCAGAGCTTCAATCGGAGGGTGAGGATGCTGTGATGATGGATTATTATTAAAGCGGAGAGACTATTTTTTTAAATAATAAAAATGAAATATAATTTAAATAATTTGAAGTTTTGCACGGCTCCATTTACTTGTGTTAATATTCAATAACAACTGGAAAATATTTAATCTAATTTTATATTTCAGTGAATTTATTATATAGGCTACTTTCAGCTTTAAAGGGTAATCCAGATCATAATTGTTCTCTGATATTTCACTTTTGTGATACTTTAAATACCAATAAATGAGCTACAACTTTGACAACAGAAATTAATGACGTAAATTATTAATTCTATTTCAGGGAATACATATCATCAAAGACCATCAACAAGGTGGTCCAAGTGCACGACCGGATCTTCTGCTGCATGGCAGGCTCACTTGCTGACGCTCAGGCCGTCACTAAAACTGCAAAGTTTCACCTGTCCTTCCACAGGTATTCACACCTCACATGAGGACATCCATACAAAACATATTTTTTCATACGACTTGAAGTAATAATTCCTCATTTTTATTTTGTATGCATTATGGTAAATCCAAAAGGTAAAAAAATAAATAAACAAAGATAACAAAACAAACAATCCTGGACTTCAGTTCTGAGTCCAGACTTCAACTGGACTCAGAATTGAAGTTCAACTGGTTTTTTTTATTTTATTTTTGGATTTATTTAGATATACATACATGTACCAGTTATTTTAGTTTATGTCTTCCAAAGTTAACATGTTATACTAATTTATATGGTACATGAAAAATCAAGTTCTATCTTTCTTTATCTGTCGCAGCGTTCAGATGGAGAGTCCTCCTCTGGTGATCGCAGCAGCATCCGTCCTGAGGGAACTGTGTTACACAAACAAAGAGGAGCTGCAGGCCGGCTTCATCACAGCCGGCTGGGACAGGAAGAAAGGACCGCAGGTAAGTGACATCTAAAAGTCCCACTGTACGTAATTTACCTGCACTGCTGATGATCTCCATCCCTCCCCAGGTGTATGTTGTGCCTCTGGGTGGGATGTTGGTCAGTCAACCCGTCACAATCGGAGGCTCAGGAAGCACCTACATCTACGGCTACGTTGATGCTAAATATAAACCCAACATGACCAGAGAGGAATGTCAACAGTTTGCAATCAATGGTAAATTTTAATTAACTGACTTATTTACAATTTATGTATTTTTCAGATTATTTAGAGTAAATAACTTGAAAAACTTCAGTTTGATTGTATGAAAAACTACAGTGATGAACAAATATCAGAGTGTATTAAAATCCTGACTCTTAGTAATGACAATTGCTAAAATATGACATGTAATATATAAATGTGAACTAAATGAGTGGATAGTTTTATATTTCAGAAAAATTATATTCTATTAAAAACAAATCAGTTTGTAATAAAGGTTCCTGGATTTGCAGCAGTTATCTGATCAAGCTGACCCATTATTTTCACTCTTGTCTCCGTCCACATAGCTCTGGCCCTGGCCATGGGCAGGGACAACGTCAGTGGAGGGGTTGCTCACCTGGTGGTGATCACAGAAAAAGGGGTGGAGCATGTGGTTGTACCTGGAGACAAGCTGCCAAGATTCAATGATGAATGACATTTTTTTTACATTCCACTAAAAAAACATAAAATTGTTATTTAGACGCCATGAGCCACAATTTGTATAATAATTAGGCCACATAAGTGCCACATTTAACTGATGTTAGACAAACAAAAACAGGTTTATTCTCTGCTAACTTTGAAGTCTTATGTGAGAGATGACGTGAAAACTAAAGAGATATTCTGGGTATTTTGAAGGTTCAGTAGAGAATTTGTGAAAACATTATCTCTTACCATTTTGTAATGAAATACTTTATGTGTGTGTGCAATTTAATGTACAGTATTTGAAAACTGTATTCTTACTTGCTAGAAAGTACATAGGGTGAATAAAATGTGATGTAGAAATAAAGTTTGATCATTTTAACTTGACTGTAGGTGATTTTTATTTATTTTTATTTTTATTTTTTTACCAGTTTGGAGAAATAGAGTGTAAGTCTGACAGGACTGTTGAGCCAACAGCTTGTCCAAACACAACCAAAGCAGATTACTGACATCTAAAGACATTTGCAACTTTTTACATTTACGGTAGTCATCTGCCAACATTCTTTGATACTTTACTGTCAGTTTTACAACTGAATCCTGCAGTTATTTAGTGCAACAACCATAAGTTAAAACATTTTTAATGTGGGAGATTTACACGATTTTTTTTGCTAATTTAACCATGCAATGCAAAACTTAAAACAAAACGAATAGTTTATGCAAGAAATGCAACAAATATTTGAAAAGTGAAGTCATTTAAAGACAGCAAAATCCACTTTGGAAGTGGACCAGCTCATAAAAACATTAGTGTTATTAGCGTACAAAAGAAATCTATAGCTTTTCAAGGTTCATGCTCAATCATCCAGGTAAAAAATCCAACAATGTTCAGTCAGGTCATCTGGACAGTTTCTGGAGAACCTCACTTCAAAATGTTCAGAACTTTTCTTTATAACTGCTTTCTCATAAAAGGATAAGCAACTAAGTTTATGAACTATTCAGCAATCATCAAATTTTCAACCTGACCATCAGGTACGCTCAGTTTTAATAATAATATTGTTTGTTTTGCAATAAAATAATTTGCTTCACAAATGTTTAAGTGGTTCCTTCTATAGCTTCAATGTATTTTATTTCAATATTATTTTATATGGCAAATTTTGATTAGTACTTTTCAAGATTGTGAACATTTATATTGCCTAAAGTTCTTTATGCCCAACAAACCTGGGTGCGCACTTTTTGCGCACAGTGAAAAAGAGAAACAGGCTGAGTGATCTCAGCTGCTCTCTGCTGAGGAGGAACGATTTAACTTTCAATTTCGGTTTAACTAAAAAATGGAGTCCGTCTGAAGTTTGAACGTAGAGCTGGTCTGATCCATGGAAATCTTCTGAAAGTGCTTTAGAGGTTTTAAAACATTTTGAACAGCAAGTGACCCGGAGCTGCTTCCTGCGCAGTCAGTTCCAGTCAGTTCGTCGTTTTTCTGCCATGTTGGGAGAAACGGAGCCACACTGGTTGTCAGAGGAGGTGAAAACAGGGGTGAGAAAACGATTTTAACATATTTAAGAAACTCTGAGACTCGTGCGCGCAGATCAACACATTTGTATTTTGCTTATTGTGCCAAATTTGCCAAATTACGCAACAAATCCTTCTGTCTAGACAACCATCATTGCCATCGAGTATGACGGAGGGGTCGTGCTGGGCTCTGATTCCAGAGTGTCTGCAGGGTAAGTTCATAAAGACATAAGAAATATTCTGAAATGTTTTCATTTGATCTTTACTAAATGTTTCTTTTTGTTTTAATGTTTGAATATTCGACCCTCCCCCATCCTTCCACCCAGGGAATCCGTGGTAAACAGGGTGATGAACAAACTGTCTCCACTTCATGATAAGATCTACTGTGCTCTGTCAGGATCTGCAGCAGATGCTCAGACCATCGCTGAGACAGTCACCTACCAGCTGGATGTCCACAGGTAAAAATACATTACAGAGTCAAGAGCCAGAGTTTCTTTATTTGTCATTCACACCACATATGGTACATGTGGTGGAACAAAATTGTGTACACAGGGTCCCAGTTACATCCGACAAAAGTATAAAATGTAAAAGAAAAACTGTAATAAGATCTAAGAACTAAGAAAAACGTTAAACTAAAATACGCTAAGCACTAGTAGTACAAAAACAATACGCTGAACAGAAGTACGAACATGAGTCTGTGTGAGCAGATGAGTATGAATGAACACAGATGCATGAGTCTAACAGCCTCAGGGTAGAAGCTGTTCCTCAGTCTAGTGGTTCTACACTTAATGCTCCTCAACCTCCTTCCTGAGGGGAGTGGGGCAAAAAGTGTGTGTGCTGGGTGAGTGGGGTCTTCATGATGCAGGTGGCTCTCTTCCTGCATCTGGAGGTGTAGATGTCTAAGATGGTGGGGAGACTGACTCCAACAGACTTCTGTGCAGCCTCCATGCCACATGTTGATGCTGGAGCACAGGATGCTCTCCACTGCACACCTGTAGAAGGAGGTGAGGAGTTTCCCACACCAGCTCGTCTCAGCCGTCTGAGGAAGTCTCTGATGTGCTTTTGTAATTTAGGACCTGAAAGTAGCACAATTCTTCAGTTGGTAATTTATTGTTTCACAAGTTTTCAACAAACATCTCTTTTTTGGTTTGTGTTAAAATTAAATTTTACATCTGTCAAATTGTGTTATCTTTTGTATTTTTTAATAGCCTCAAAGAAATTGGAACACTTTATGTTTTTGTGTCAAGCTGCTAATGACAACGTGTCCAAAGGTCCAATAAGTTCTCGTGTTCAAACAACACTGCTCTAATTTTTAAATTTGTACCTGAATCGTGAGGTCAGAGTTTGGATTATTCGTTTTAAATTTCATATATGAGTCAAAAAATGCTGCTTGACTTTGAAATGAAAAAGCATTTCTGCTAATCCATTTTAGTTTTAAATATGAGACACAAAGTGGCTTCCATATAACAAAAACAAAACAACAACAAAAACAAAACATTCTCCAGAAAGTTATACGGCAGAACGGTGGCACAACTGGTAGCGCTGCTGCCTCTCAGCTAACAGGTCCCTGGTTCAAATCCCAGTCCGGGGGCATTTCTGGGTGGAGTTAGCATGTTCTCTCCGTGCATGCGTGGGTTTTCTCCGGGTACTCCGGTTTCCTCCCACAGACCAAATGTTAGACTGACTGGTAACTCTAAATTGTCCCGAGGTGTGAGTGAGAGTGAATGGTTGTTTGTCTTGTCTCTATGTGTCCCTGTGACGGACTGGAGGCCTGTCCAGGGTGTACCCCGCCCCTCGCACAGTGATTGCTGGACATGGGCACAGGTGACCCCCATGACCCAAATTGGAAGAAGCGGGTAAAAGATGGATGGATGGATGGATGGTTAAACTAGACCAAAAATAAGTCTTAAAGAAACCAAACTCCACTGAAAATCTTTGAAAGACCTAAAGCCCAGTGAACTATTATTAAACACTTTAAAGGTTATAAGAAAGTATTGCTGCCTGGAGGCAATTTTAACAAAAGGCTCATAACTTCTTGTACTGTACTGCAAGACTTTTTGAGATTCACAAAATCATTTTAAAATTCAGTTCTCAAGGTGACACATCAGCACACAGTGGTTAGAGCTGTTGTCTTACAGCAAGATCACAGGTTTTCCTCCAGCTTGATGGCCATTTTTTGCTTTTATATTTATATTACAAAATATATTTACTGCTTTGTACCAATGTTTTCAGGCATTTGCATGCAAAAAAAATTATGACCAGTAATAAGATGTCACAGAAACGTTGACAGGATGTCTTTTGTCAGTATTGAAATAGGTGAGGACCCGCAGGTTCGCTCAGCTGCCACTCTGGTCAGAAACATCTCATACAAATACAAAGAGGAGCTGTCGGCACATCTTATTGTAGCCGGCTGGGACAGAAGAGCTGGAGGGCAGGTTGGTGACCTCATGGTGTTAACTGCCGCCATTAACAGAATAAATCATCATCAAATACTGTATATATATTCAAAATATCTCTAATTTCTTGAGTTGAACTTCAGACTCATGATACATTACTGAATATGATACAGATGTCTTTAAAGAATAATAAATTTAGCCTTTGCTCTCAGTTTCTTTTCCCTTTGACCTCCAGGTTTTTGCGACCCTGAACGGGCTCCTGACCAGGCAGCCGTTTGCTGTTGGAGGCTCCGGCAGTTTTTATGTTTATGGGTTTGTTGATGCTGAATATCGCAAAGGAATGAGCAAAGAGGAGTGCCAGCAGTTTGTGGTTAACAGTAAGTGTTTCTTTATTTTTTATTATTAAACTGCAAAGCCAGATCTCTATTTCTGCATCATGACTGTATGCTTTAGTTGCAAAAGCTTCATATATTGTATTACAGGGGCGTAGGCAAGGGGGGTTCGGGGGGTTCGGATGAACCACCTACTTTGCCTATGGAGTCCCATCCAGGGATTTTATGAGGGGCGGTACGTTTAAAGGAGAAGTTGACCAAGATAAAGCAACATGCCTCAATAGCTCAGTGGAAACAGCGTTGGGTTGCCGTTCCAAACCTTATGGGTTCAATTCCCACATGGTACAACGTTTTGTTTTTTAATTCATTCCAGATTAAAAAAACACAAGAAAACTATTTACAAAACAACAAGAAATAAAACAATACATGAAATGAAAGGAAGCAGAAGAAGAAAATAATCTTATTATATCTGCCCCTTCTCAAACAATTTTTTTTTCAAACACTCTTTTATTGGATAAAAAAAGTAGAATGTGTTAAGGCATATTAACTCCTTTTTTTTCTCCAATAAAAGACAAACGTAAAATTAGTTGTTTGAATCGAGTGTGTGAAAAAAAAATTAGTTTGAGAAGGGGCAGATATAAGATTATTTTCTTCTTCTGCTTCCTTTCATTTCATGTATTGTTTTATTTCTTGTTGTTTTGTAAATAGTTTTCTTGTGTTTTTTTAATCTGGAATGAATAAAAAAAAAAAAAACGTTGTACCATGTGGGAATTGAACCCATAGGGTTTGAAACAGCAACCCAAAACTGTTTCCAATGAGTTTGTCTCCAATAAAAGACAAACGTAAAATTAGTTGTTTGAATCGAGTGTTTGAAAAAAAATTAGTTTGAGAAGGGGCAGATATAATAAGAATATTTTCTTCTTCTGCTTCCTTTCATTTCATGTATTGTTTTATTTCTTGTTGTTTTGTAAATAGTTTTCTTGTGTTTTTTTAATCTGGAATGAATAAAAAAAAAAAAAAAACGTTGTACCATGTGGGAATTGAACCCATAAGGTTTGAAACAGCAACCCAAAACTGTTTCCACTGAGCTATTGAGGCATGTTTATCTGACAAGGTCCACATTTATTTTAAACGAAACGCCCCTCATAACTACGCCCATGTATTACAATTTTTCACTTGTCAAATGACTTTCTTTCATCTTTTTCGCGTAGCTCTCTCTTTGGCAATGAACCGGGATGGCTCCAGTGGTGGTGTGGCCTATTTGGTCACCATCGATGAACACAGCACAGAAGAGAAAGTCATCCTGGGAAATGACTTACCAACATTCTTTGATCAGTGATACGTGTATTTAATTCGTCACGTGTTTTCTAAGTGTTGCTGTTCACTTCAGCTTGAAAACTGTAAACGTTACAAGTGATAATCATAATAAAATGGAGAAAAAATATTTACTTCATTAATGTAATCATTTATTATTTAAACATTTATTATTACTCTTATTTTGTATTATTTGTTAGTGTACATTGTTTCAGTTTGATAATTTAGTTTAATAAATGAAAGAAACATTTAAATAAACAGACATAAAACTGAACATGTTCTCACAATAAGCCTGTCTTTTTAAGTTTGTTATATTGTTGACAGACAGACAGACGATTTATGCAATTAGACATTTTCATTCATTCCTGTGTTAATTTCTCACCTTAATTTTTGAAACAAATACATTTAGCAGGTTATTAATAAATGCTTTTATTACTTCACGGCTGGATTATTGTAACTCTCTTCTGATCGGAGTTAGCCAGGCCTCGCTCTCACGGTTGCAGCTGGTACAGAATGCTGCTGCACGATTTTTGACTGGCACAGGCAGACGTGAGCACATCACTCCAGTTTTAATGTCCCTTTATTGGCTTCCTGTCCAGTTTAGAATCCATTTTAAAGTTTTATTGTTTGTTTTTAAGTCTTTGAATGGTTTTAGTCCCTCTTGAAGTCAAAGTCAACTTTATTGTCAGAACTGCAATATGTACAGGACATACACAGAATTGAAATTATGTTTCTCTCAGTCCCTCGGTGCAACAGTAACTATTTAAACATTGAAACACTGAAACATATAATACAATAATATATAATAATAGACATAAGCATCCAGTGTAACGTTGTCGCGGTCACTCAAGCACCAGACGTTCTGCTTCAGCCAACACTTTATTAAAGAACACAAATAACAGGCCAGTAAACTCAGAGTCACTGTTTGGCCGTGACCCACGCCATAACTCCTCAGCTTCACAACAGGTGCTTCCAGCCTCTCGACAGAACTGCTTCACCTTTACATGCCATTGTGTGCCCTCTGATCAGATGCTTTTATAAGTCCCAAAAACCTTTTATAAAACCAGAGGAGACAAGAGCCTTTTCAGCTCTGGCTCCTAAATTGTGGAACGAGCTGCCACTGAAGGTCAGGCAGGCCCCATCAATCTCTGTTTTTAAAACTCTTTTTAAAACACTTTTTTTTTAATTGGCTTAGAGTGAGTTAGCATCTCTGTCTTAATGTTGCATTTGTTTACTTGTGATGTTCTGATTATTTATATTATTGTTTTGTGCTTGTTTTTGTCTTTGTACAGCACTTCGGATGGCTGATATGTTGTATTTTAAGTGCTTTAGAAATAAATTGGTAGGCTATGGTATGGTAATGTTGTAATTTCCAATACGGACAGTTTGTTACATAAATATTTGATTGTATTTTAAAATGAAAATGGTAAAAATGTATCTACAGTAATCTGCAGGGAAACCCCTAAACTAAACTTGTCAGAAAATGAAACTGAAAGTGAATGAAAGTAAAACGCTCACAACAGAGTAGGTCGTGTTAGGACTGCAGCTGAAAAATGGCAGGACGGTCTGTAACAACGTTTCACAAAGTCTTTGCTTTAATTTTAGCAGTTTGCGTCGATCTTTTCTTCTTTTACGCGTCAGGGTTGGTTCATGGCGCATTTGGGCATCTGGCGCGTCTGTGGGTCTTTGCAGCTCTGCGATGGTCAGTCGTTATTTTTGTAGCTCTCCTCACACTGGGAGACGTGAAGCCGCTGCTGATTCGTTTCATAACGGCTCACAGTCTGCTTCCAGCCGTGCTGAAGAGCGGAACTAGGCTTTACGGTGCGGGGAGCCGGTGTGGTCAGGTGGTGGACGCGCGCTGCTGGCTCATGTTCTCCGGCGCGTCGCTCGGAGCTGCGCTCTTCTGGGAGATCATCATCCCGGACAGCGATGATGAGGAGGCTGAGAGGAAGGAGCAGAAACACAAGTCCAGAGTTCTGTTCATGAGAGTCCTTCACCTTTACAAGCCCGACTACCTCCTGCTGCTCGGAGGTCTGGTGTTCCTGTCACTGGCTGTCATTTGTAAGTAAAGGAAGATGAATTTTAATGATGCATTGAGTATAGCCTACTATAAACTATTACTGCTGTATTAGTCTACAACTGTTGAAATCTACTAATCTTGCGTTACATCAAAAACTAAGACAGTTATTAGAGAAGTTGCTGCCCATCCATCTGAGAGGGGTTAAAGGTAATTTTCAAACTATTTGGAGTCCATCATTCTACAAAGAGAAATATTATTCACAATCTTTAAGACAGCTGCTAATTGAGTGTATGTCCTCGCAAATTCACCCAGAAGGTCAGACTGTGCATTGTTCAGAGAAGTGAACTTCACCTCAGACTCTATACAGGCCACAGTTATCAGGTTAAAGTTTTATGGTTGAGTAGGAGGACAATTAGAAAAAGACTAAACAAGTATGACTTGTTCGGTAGGGATGCACAGCCTCTTCTCTTTAAAAACAACATGGCATTAGGTTTGGAAAGTTTTATCTGAATAAACCACAAGACTTCTGGAACAATGTCCTCCTCCGACAGATGAGAGAGACCAAAGTAGAGATGTTTATCCAGAATGCACAGCAGCATGCTTAGAGACAACAAAACACAGCATAACAAACACCTCATACCAACTACTGTATCAGCATGGCGGTGGAGGGTGCTGGTGTGGGCTCCTTGCAGTCATTGAGTGGACCATGAACTTCTCTAGACCAAAAGACTCTAGCTTGGAAGTCAGGTTGCAGAGGCAACAAGCCCAGGAGAAAACCCACACGGAGAGAACATGCAAACTCCACCCAGAAAGGCCTCCGGGCCGGGATTTGAATCAGGGACCTGCTCGCTGACAGGCAGCAGCTCTACCAGTTGCGCTACCGTGCTGCCCATGGGCTATGCCAAAAACAAATAGGCTTCAGGGGATGGGTCACACCAAGAGCATTTAAAAATCTTGATGAATAGATGACAACATCTGCATCAGGAAACTTCATCCAGAAAAGGGAAACCTCTCCATGGAACCAGTCTAGTGGGAAGAGCTCAATGCCTTGGCTCCAGGAACTCGGTCAGTCCAAGCCCAAAGTAAAGACAGGATGCCACTTTTACGTGGGCCCACCATCTGCAAGGTGGGTCTACAAAGTAGGGTGTCATGGAGGCTGGGTGGCAGGCGAGGGAGGGTCACTGCTGTGCCGATTCCTCGCAGCAAAAACAAGCTCTTTAATATGCTCTGATATAGAACTCTAGAGTATGGACTTTTTTACCCTACGACTGTATATTGGTGCTAGGATTGGTGCTACAGTTTTATGCTATTTTTAATTTCCCTGCAGGTGTTTAAAATATATCCAAATGTGTCTTTTCTCAGGTGAGATGTTCATCCCATTCTACACAGGCAGAGTCATTGACATCCTTGGAAGTCATTACCAACAAAATGAATTTCTCACTGCACTTGTGTTCATGGGCCTGTTTTCAGTGGGAAGGTATAGGACAATATTTTATCTCCACAGTCACCATTCTGCCTGTCTTTAATATCCAACTCAGGTTTTCTTTGATATGTTGTATAGTTCAGTGAGTGCCGGCTGCAGAGGGGGTTTCTTACTTTGTGCCATCAGCTCATTTACACGCAGAATCAAAGTGATGCTGTTTGAAGCTTTGACTAAACAGGAAATTGGATTCTTTGAAATAATAAAAACAGGTAAGGCTGAGGTAAAGCAACATTAAAATAAAACAAAGACAAGGTGACAAAATACTTCTCTGATTTTCTGTGCAGGTGAAATCACATCTAGATTGTCCAGAGACACCAACCTGACAGGAAGAACAGTATGTTTGAATGTCAACGTGTTGCTGAGAACGTTCATCAAGACTATGGGCATGATCTTCCTGATGATGTCTCTGTCATGGAAGCTCACCTTCCTTGTACTGATGGAAACACCCATCACTGGTCTCATACAGAACATCTATGACACACACTACCAGGTAACAGCAGGACATGATGAATTATCATTTGATTTTCAGATTCATTTTTAATTTGTATGGTAATATTGCAAACTAGAGCCCACCTGCAGCTTAAGAGATGGACCTGTTTAAAAATAGCATAATTTATAAACGGACAATTTGATAATGGTATATTTAGTTAGTCACCAGCAGCCTGACACAAATACACATTTTGTTCTATTTTTATTTTTATTTTTTTGCTGCATCAATAAAAAAAATCCAGCAATGGCACAATTTGATGGGCCAGTATTTTTTATATTATATATATTGTATTCACATCAAACATTTACATCATGGGATATCCAGATCAATGAAATAATAATAATAATAATAATAATAATAATAATGAATTTAATTTATAACGCACTTTTCATTAACAAAAATCTCAAAGTGCTACAAAGTGCAACAAAATCAAAAATAAAACAAGTGATAAAACAAGTAAAATCAATAATAATATCAACTAAGATCAAAGATAAAATCATGAGGAGGCAGAGTAGGCTCGCTTAAAAAGAAAGGTCTTCAAGCCGTTTTTAAAGTCAACCAGTGACTGTGGAGCTCTCAGGTAGTCAGGGAGGGAGTTCCAGAGGCGGGGGGCAGCCACACAGAATGCCCGGTCTCCCATGGTCCTTAATTTGGTTCGTGGAATGTGAAGGAGATTACTGTTCTGTGATCGTAGAGACCGGGTGGATGAATATGGTGCAAGAATGTCCTTTAGATAGTCAGGTGAAGTTCCGTGTAAGCATTGGTGTGTAATGAGAGCAGTTTTGTACTGAATTCTGTAGGTGACAGGAAGCCAATGGAGGTTATGGAGAATGGGTGTAATATGTTCAAATTTACGAACTCTCAACAAAATCCTTGCTGCACTGTTTTGAATATATTGAAGCTTCTGAAGGTTTTTGCCAGGGATTCCAATAAACAGGGAGTTGCAGTAGTCGAGCCTGGAGGAGACAAAGGCATGGACGAGTTTCTCAGCATCAGAAAAAGTTAGAGATGGGCGAAGTCTGGAGATGTTTCGAAGATGGAAGAAGCAGGTTTTAAACAGATGCTTAATGTGATTTTCAAATGTAAGATGAGAGTCCATTTTTATTCCAAGATTTGTAACAGAGGTGGAGAGGGGGATGTCTTGTCCAGAGAAGGAGATTGTTGTTAAAGTTGATGTTTGTACCTGGTGAGGGGTGCCAATCAGTATGACCTCAGTCTTGGAGCAGTTTAATTGAAGAAAGTTCTGATTCATCCATGCCCTTATTTCCTTATGAAACTTAGCATGTAAAATGCACAAGTGGAAAAAATAAATTTAAGTTTGGCAATTTGCAAACAAAACATAAAAAAACTCACAAAGTTCTACTGAAAATGATGTTGGCGAAAAAGTACACAAGAAGTACTGCTTAGCATTTTAAAACTGGGTAATTTTATGCAGGAATACAGAAATGAGAGGAGGCTTACGGTAAATATTTTTCAGATTGCTAGTATTGTCTTCCATATCAGAGGCTGTTTCAATGGGTTTATAGTCAAAGTTGTTTTTTAAGGTTATTTCAGTTTTGATTGTTTGGACACTGACTCTGCTAGGAATACTTAAGTTTGAGAGGCACCATGTGTTTCCTGGTCAAGGCCAGAGAAGTGTCAGTGACTAAGAGCAGGGGGGTTGTGGAGACCAAGAATACAAAACTTTGTGTCCAAAAAAATAAAATAAAAAAAGGAGTCCAGTGTAGCATGCCGCATCCAAGGGAGAACATTTCCAAGCTGTTTGGCACATATGTTGAAGTTTAAGCAGTGCGGTGAACCCAGAATTATATTTTATTCATCTTATTTTTATCTGATCTATGGCTGTAAATGCAGCTAGGTACACAATTGTTTGCAGTTGCCTGCAAATATGTTACCATCTGATGTGCATAAACACTGCTCAGAATGGCATTTAGGATATAAACTCAATTTTTGACATTAACTTCAACTGCCATACAGCATCTATTAACTCTGCAAAGAACAAACACTTTCTATTGTTGACAGCAGTGTGTTAAATAGATAATGACAATTTAAAAGCATGATATTACACAAAACTAATCAAACACTGATTGTTGTAGAAAATACGTGCCTGTCCTGCAGTTCCTGGCAGAAATTTTTTATACACTTAGTAGAAAGAGTGAAGTTATGTGCAACTATTGTTGATGTGGCTCTGCAGTGTTTCTTTGATTGTTTCTACCAAAACTATTTTTAAGCTCCATAAATTGAACAGTTTAATATAAACATGAACCACAGATTAACAGCATCAGTTGGATGTCTAAAAATATACATCCCAATAAGGAATAAGTTGTCTATTTCTCATTGTACAGTATGTGACTCACATTCCTTGTGAAGGGAGATAAATCATACTGAAAATGCATATGGTTATTTAAATATAAGTGCCATACAAAGATTTCCTGTCTTATTATGTATGCTATTTCCTTTTTTTTAATTCCCCAGAGGTTATCCCAGGCCATGCAGGACTCAATAGCTCATACAAATGATGCTGCAAACGAGGCTGTGTTTGGTATTCGTGTGGTTCGAAGTTTCAACACAGAAAAACATGAAGCTGATCGTTATGATAAACGATTAATGGAAACACACACTCTGAAAACCCGCCGGGACACTGTGAGGGCTATTTACCTGCTCGCACGGAGGGTGAGACATTTCTCCCTGTTCTAGAATATCTGCTTTAAGATGGTAATTGTAGTCCTCTTATTTACTTGAGCTTGTTATTGTGCATGTCTACAGTTTACAGGTTTGGGAATGCAGGTCTTTATTCTGTACTACGGCAGACTTTTCATCCAGATGGGACAGATGACCACAGGAAACCTCGTTTCTTTCATCATCTATCAGTCAGACCTTGTAAAAAATATCAGGGTGGGTGTACTATTCTGCTGCTAGCTAAGATTTTTAATTGGAGCAGTCTGAAGCCACTTGCAGTGTGATTAAAAATGTACTTGTGTTATAAATCTGTTGTATACATTTTACATCAATATTGTACAAAAGTTACTATAAATATGGCTTTTCACTCAATAAAAATAAAATAAAATGAAAAAGTTCTTTCCCAAAAATGTTTTGAGGTTATTTTAAAGGAGTTTTTTTGCTTTCATGTCTATATGAACACCTATAAATCACTAAGTGAGGGAGCAAAAACTTATATAAATATATTATACTTATATTCTCAGCACTGAAAGTCTGTGACTTTGACAGAAACTTTGAAACACATCTCACAATGCACATCTCTACGTTGTCTTACACATCTCTAAACATACTGTCTCTTGTGTTTCAGACACTTACTTATATCTTTGGTGACATGCTGAACTCAGTGATGGCTGCTGGGAAAGTGTTTGAGTACCTGGACAGAAAACCTCAGGTCAGCACGGATGGAAAACTCAAACCGGATCAGCTGAAAGGACACGTCAGATACCACAGTCTCAACTTTGCCTATCCTTCAAACCCCAACAAAACTGTGCTGCAGGTGAGACAATTACTACCTTTTATTTTTAGTGTGAGGAGTAAGAGACTGGATGAATGCAATTTATAAATATAATATAACCTACTGATAAATATCGTAACATCTCACTGATTTAGTGAAACTTGCAGTGGGTTCAGGTGGCAGGGTCCACCTGTTCTTTTCTGGATGTTACCCAAAGAGTTCCTCAAGTTTCACTCTTGGGACCAGATTTATTTTAAATTACATAAATGATCTGTGTAATAATTTGTCAAATGCTATCTATCATTTTTATGCAGGCGACACCAGTATTTATTGCTAGTCTTCTTTGCTTATTCAGGCTTTTGAGATTTTAAAGTATAATTTTAATAATTTTCCATCCATCCATCCATCCATTGTCTTCCGCTTATCCGGGGTCAGGTCGCGGGGGTAGCAGCCTCAGTAGGGAGGCCCAGACTTCCCTCTCCCCAGCCACTTGGAGCATGCACCTCTGGGGGAATCCCAAGGCGTTCCCAGGCCAGCCGAGAAACATAGTCCCTCCAGCGTGTCCTGGGTCTTCCTCTGGGCCTCCTCCCGGTGGGACATGCCCGGAACATCTCACCAGGGAGGCGTCCAGGATAATAATTTTCAATTTACAAAACCTAAACTGGTTTCATATGCTGACAAAACCAAATATATGGTATTTTCTAATGAACGAGTGCTACCAGGGAATATTCCATCTTTTTAACTCATGTTTCAGATTATAAATATTTCTGTTTTCTCCTTGATTGTGAGCTATTAATTGAAGCTCACATTGCTAGTTTGATGGTCAGACTCAAGCTGAAACTTGGTTTTTAATTTATAAATCAATTTTGTTTCTCACATATAGTTAGGACCATCTTAGCATAAACTTTACTTAATGATGGTGGTGTGCTGTACACGAGTGTCCAGTCCAAATGCCCCCAGTCCTTGGACACTGTCTCCCACAGAGCTCTAGACACTTTGGCACAGGTTATAGTCACCTCTCTCGTCACTGTGAGTTGTACACAGCTGGTCTTCTCTGTTTGTGCAGATATACTGATTCCATTTCTACTGGTGATCTATGTGTACCTGGTTTACATTCATCAACTCTTAAATAAAATTATTTTAGGACTTTTCCTTGGATCTGAAGCCAGGTCAGGTGACAGCTCTTGTCGGTCCATCTGGAGAAGGAAAAAGCACGTGTGTGAGTCTGTTGGAGAGACTGTATGAGCCTCAGGATGGAGAAATCTTTCTTGATGGGGAGCCACTTAAATCCTATGATCACCACTTCTTCCACAAGAAGGTATTTATTCATTAATCTTTTTCTGATTATGCTATTTTTGGATGCGAGCCTTGACCTTATTTCAGATTTAAATAAGCTTGAATTCACAAAACACGTTTAGAGAAATTATTTTGTAAGAAGCAGAAATGCTAAGATTTTTTACGACTGCCTAAGAAGCTTTGTATTTTTTTTTCTAATGACAGTTTATTGTTTAAAATCAAGAATCAACAGAGGGATTTTGTTTTCATATTTAGTGGGTGCTGTGATACATTATGCAACTAGTAAAAATGTATGTAACACGTGTTATTCACATTCTTTAACAGATTGCTGTGGTGAGCCAGGAGCCTGTTCTCTTCTCCGGCTCTGTCAGAGATAATATCACCTACGGACTTACCGGCTGCTCATTGGACGAAATTGAGGAAGCGACACGCAAAGCCAACGCTCATGAATTTATTCAACAACTAAAGAACGGTTATGATACAGGTGAACTGGTTTAACTTCTCTTACTGGTTTACATGGCTGATTGTGCACATAAAATCCAGCTTTTTGTATATTAAAGAAAAGTTAGATAGCAATATTAGAGAGACAAAAGATTGTTGGAAATTTGTTGTTTTAAACATGCACAAACAATATTTTAAGGGCAATCATGTCTTTATGCATCTGTTTGTTTTCATTTTGTGGTCCTCAATATTAATTTATTATTTATTTTTCAGAGGTGGGTGAGAGTGGCGGCCAGTTATCCAAGAGTGAGAGGCAGCGGATCGGCATTGCTCGAGCTCTGATCAGACAGCCGAAGGTCCTGATTCTGGATGAAATAACCAGCTCTCTGGACTCTGAGAGTGAAAATAAGGTACTATACTGTTAGGGTATTCAAAAACTGCAGTCTTCATTGGTTTTAAACAGGATCTAAATAGATAATTAATGAGGAATACAAGACTGAATTACTGAAGACTTCAACCTTTATTTTTATTATTATTATTGGTTTAACAATTTGCTAAGCCATGGCTCGGTGAGTCTTTAGTGTAATAATAAAATAAGCAAAATATTTGATTATAGAGTCATTTACATTGATATACTGCTCTGTTTGCATGGTCTTACATAATGTAATGTTAAAAAAAATGCATTTTTATGAAAGGTTTTAAATTCCATCACAATTACGAAGGGACATTTGTCTTTTTATCAAAGTAGATCAAAGTATCAAAATGTTTAAGTGTTTTTTTGGGCCATAAAAGATAAGATAGAACTTTATTGATCCCTCAGGAAATTGTTGTGCCAGAGTTTCAGTACAAAGGAACAAGGAATCACACAAGATATTAAAAATAACAGACAAAATGTTAATTGTGCTAGTTAATTAATTAATTACTTATTCAGTAATATTAATTGCTCACTGGTTGTCACAAATAAAAACACGTTACGGGTAATTTAAGCTACTCAATTTTTTATTTTTTTTGGTGTAAACTGATGACACAGCTTGTTTTCTTGTACTGTATTTATGAGTACATTTGAAAAACATCTAAATGGTTAGTCTGTTATTTTTGACTCTGTTCGGACTAAAAAAGAGTGATACCATGGAGGCAGCGATGATTAAATTAAGCATATGTCTGTTTTTGTCTCCATGCAGGTTCAGCAGGCCTTGGCAGGCTGCCCTGATCAGACTCTTCTGGTGATCGCTCACAGACTGAAGACCATCGAGAAGGCAGATCAGATCGTTGTGATCAGTGGAGGTAAAGTGAAGGAGCAGGGGACTCACCAGGAGCTGATGGAGCTGAAGGGGAGTTACCATAAACTGAGAGAGGAGCTGTTCAGTGAGGGAAACTCAGCACGATGAACTACTGAGGTTACCTGTGCAGAAGCTGTAGCTTAATGTAATGTGAAATAACTGTTCTGGATGTGATGCAGGTTTTGTAGATTATATATTCTGATTATTTTTTATGAAATATTAAATGCTTAAAGTGTTTTATTTATTAAGACTGCTGATCAAATTAAACCTTTGACAGTTTCTGTAAAATATTCCTCTTTATAATCAGATTTTTTTTCTTCCATTTTATGTTCTGGTTTGATAAAACATGAATAAATGTTTAACACAGCAGGTCACTACTTCCACTACAAACATTAATTGATAATCAAAGGCGTCAAAGGTTGCTTTATGGTGATACGTCTCAAATAAAATATTTATCACCAGCTTGAATCTGATTGTGTTTATTGAAACAGTATTTTTATTACATCTGTTGCTTATTAATAAAGTCTGTTTGCAGAATTACATATTAAAACTAAATAATTATGGAGAACAAAAGCTTTGCAGCAACACTTGATCAGATTTTTCCATAAATTAACTAAAATCATTATATTTTCCTCTTCATGTCTGTGGTGGAAACAAACTCAACACCACAAAGAGATGACAATAAATAAATAAATTAACATCTCAAAGTGCAAACTTTTTTTTTATTAATCCAGTTTTTTTAATCATAATAAGTTGTGATTTTATAGTTCTTGTACCAGCTTATCAGAATCAGTTGTGTTTATTTTATTTCTAATTTTAAACTACGGGACTCCATTTTGATGCTGCAAATGAAAATGAAAGAATTTTTGATGGAGTGCATGAAAATGCAGAATTTGTGGGTTGGGTTTAATTGTCTTAACGGACCTGGAAAGTCCCTGATGACAATCAACATGTTTTTCTTTTGGCATTAAAACAATCTGGAAAGCTACTTGTTGTCCACAGCGTTCTGTCCAAACACCACCTCCCTCTATCGACTAAAATCAAAATCTGTCATGGCATCGTTTCACGACATTTTGTCACAAAGGCTGTGCTGTGCTCCTACTAAATGGAGACTGAGGTCACATGTTATTTGTTTCCCATAAAAACTGCAAAGTATAAAAATTATTTGCATTTTATCCCTTGATTTTACTGCAGATGCAGCACACCTTCTCTTCAACTGGTTATACAAACTTTAACTTGCACCTGCTGCTTTAGGCTACATATAACACAATACCGGTAATCTAAAATTGTGATGCAGGAAATTACACAAAAATACTTTTATTTGATTTTCTGTATACAGTAAATGAAGATAAAGTATTTTTGCACGAGAAACATGGTTCTGTATTACCCCATAATTTTTCTTCTTTTGCTGTTTTCATTATTATTATTTTAACAATAATTGAAAGTCCAGCGAGGATTAAATGTCTTATATTTACATTCTTTAAAATGTCCTGGATGAATTATTAAAAAGTGTTGTGATCCACATGAATAAAGTCGTTCAGAGCTAAAACATTGCTCTTTTGAGTTTCAGGTTTTCTTTTATCTCAATCAAATCTTTAATCTTGTCTGCTTTATCAACAATCCTACACCACCCTGCAGCGAAAACGCAGAAGGGCTCAAAGTCAACACCCTCGGTCGCCATTTTAGGCTCTGCTTTCACAAAATGGCGGACAGTGCACAGTAAAAACAAGTTAAAAATAAAAGTGAATAAAAGATTATCGCATTAGCTTGGGCTTTTATTTCATTACTGTTTATTAAAAGCAAACTTGGATTAAATTTTCTGTCCTCATAGTGCACCAGTTGCATATTGTACTTGAACGTGTGTTTCTGAATGTGCATATAGGTGCTGTGAGGTTTTTTGTCCAACCAGTTCTAATCTGCACCATGCTTCACCACACTGCCAAGCAGGAAAGTCCCGTCTCTTCTTTCTTTCACTTTCTTTATCGTCTTGTGTAATGGACTGCCTAACTCAACCACAGACACACCTACATTTTCGTGACCGAGACTGGCAGCCTTTGACTTTTCATGAACTTTAAGGCAGACTTGTTTTTCAGTCACGATTTTTATTGGAAAGTTCTTGATGCTGGTCACATAAAGGAAACACTACAGATGTCAGATATCGACAGAAAAACTAATTTTTATTACAATAAGTACCTCGGCCTATAGAGAGCATGCAGGACTCTGAGTCCGGTTGTTTCCAAACAGCTCATGAGTTTAGACTTTATGCTGTAAAATATTAATTCTTCTTACATTTTAAGTTTGAGTGTCCCAATGATCCTAGGAGCTATGCTGTCAGGGGCTTCATGCCCCTAGAAGGGTCACCCAAGGCAGACAGGTCCTAGGTGAGGGATCAGACAAAGCGCAGCCCAAAAACCCCTATGATGAGTACAATTAATGGACTAAGTTTTCCCTCGCCCGGACGCGGGTCACCGGGGCCCCACTCTGGAGCCAGGCCCGGAGGTGGGGCACGCTGGCGAGCGCCTGGTGGCCGGGCTTTTACCCATGGAGCCCGGCCGGGCACAGCCCGAAGAGGAGACGTGGGTCCCCCTTCCCATGGGCTCACCACCTGTGGGAGGGGCCAAAGGGGTCGGGTGCAATGTGAGATGGGTGGCGGCCGAGGGCGGGGACCCTGGCGGTCTGATCCTCGGCTACAGAAGCTGGCCATTGGGACATGGAATGTCACCTCTCTGGTGGGGAAGGAGCCTGAGCTAGTGTGTGAGGTTGAGAGGTTCCGACTAGAAATAGTCGGACTCACCTCAACGCATGGCTCTGGCTCTGGAACCAGTTTCCTTGAGAGGGGTTGGACACTCTTCCACTCTGGAGTTGCCCCTGGTGAGAGGCGCCGAGCAGGAGTGGGCATACTGGTTGCCCCCCATCTTGGTGCCTGTACGTTGGGGTTCACCCCGGTGAACGAGAGGGTAGCCTCCCTTCGCCTACGTGTGGGGGGACGGGCTCTGACTGTTGTTTGTGCCTATGCACCAAACGGCAGCTCAGACTACCCACCCTTTTTGGAGTCCTTGGAGGGGGTATTGGAGTGTGCGCCTCCTGGGGACTCCCTTGTTCTACTGGGGGACTTCAACCATAGGCGTAATTTACACGGGGGTTGTGGGGGTTTTGACCCCCACAATAATTTGATCCGGTCATTTCAACCCCCCCCAATAAAATGACATCATTTCGTCATTATACATATCTTACATCAATAATTGATTTTCTTTATTCATTCAAATTTTTTAGTAAAATTGCTGCATGTTTTTAACAAACTCCCTGAGGACTGACCCCCTCCCCTGCAAATAATTTGGTATCACCCATCTCACCGGCTACAGGAAGTCACGTGAGTCACGGAGCTGCTCATGAAGTTGCCCAGAAGTTTCTACATGCATGTGTCCGAAAAAGGCCTCCTTTGGTCTGACTGACTCTGTCGCTGCCTGCCCCTTGCTATGGATGTAGCTGCTATTAGCTGTGAGGTTCGCTGTTTTTGTTTGCAAGATACCACTCATAAACCACACCGCGGATTTTTAAATCCAGCTGATTTCACATTTGGTTCAGCTCAGGAGCCCGTCTGCTGTAGTGAGGTAAGAAATATATTTTTTAAGCGTTTATTTAACTAAATTTAAAGAAACAAAGCTCCGGTTTGACCCGCCTGGCGCCTGCATAAAAATCAGCGAACTTTTTTTTTTTTAAATCCAGCTGATTTGAACATTTCGTCAAACTCAGGAGTACGTCTACTATCACCCATAAGTCAGCGAAGAAATACTGTATATTTTTAAGCGTTTATTTAGCTAAATTTAAAGAAAGAAAGCGTCCGGTTTGACCCGCCTGGCGCCTGCATAAAAATCAGCGAACTTTTTTTTTTTTAAATCCAGCCGATTTGAACATTTCGTTAAACTCAAGAACACGTCTTCTATAAAGTCAGCTTAGTAATATATTTTTTCTCGCAAAGAAATAATTGTTTTTACCGTGTTTCTTTGTGAAGTTCTTCGTACTAGCTGGGTCCTGTCGCCGCCATCTTGATCAGGACAAAGCTGACGCGTCGCGTGGAGATGACGCGTATACAGCAAGAGAAATTGAATATGATGTCCCATTAAGTAAAGCAGAAATAAAAATAATTGTTAAAGATAAAATAAATGATATGTGGCAGGAGAGGTGGGATTTAGAGGAAAGAGGAAGACATTTACATAACATACAGAAGGAGGTACTCCTAAGTGACGATAGTAGTTTAATGACTAGGAGAGAGGAAGTATGGATTAACAGGTTGAGGATTGGGCACACTACATTAAATAGTGGTCTAAAGATAATAGGAAAACATCCATCAGGTGACTGCTCTAATTGTGGGGTACTGGAAGGAGTGGAACATGTGTTGATTTATTGTAAGAAATATAATAAAGAGAGGAAGGCACTGGAAAGGGTAATGGGGAGTTCGGTGACAATGGTTACTTTATTGAAGAAAAATCAGTCACAGGTTATAACTAAAGCACTTGTTAAATATTTGAAAGTTACAAAATTAGCTGAAAGGATTTAATTTTATTTTTATTAATTAATTAATTTATTTATTTTTTGTTGAAAGTAGACTCTTGAATTACATCTCCGTCCGGTTGATGGCGGTAATACACTGAGTTTGTAAACTGCCAGTAAACACCATCGAAGAAGAAGAAGAAGAAGAGATGACGCGTATTAAACACTGAAGCGTATAGTGTACAATTTTTTCGTGTTTATTGTTAATCACAACCCCCCCAATGTTAGACCTAAAGTTACGCCCCTGACTTCAACGCTCACGTGGGCAATGACAGTGAGACCTGGAGGGGTGTGGTTGGGAGGAACGGCCCCCCTGATCTGAACCAGAGTGGTGTTCTGTTATTGGACTTCTGTGCTCGTCATGGATTGTCCATAACGAACACCATGTTTAAGCATAAGGGTGTCCATATGTGCTCTTGGCACCAGGACACCCTAGGTCGCAGTTCGATGATCGACTTTGTTGTCGTCTCATCTGATCTGCGGCCGCATGTCTTGGACACTCGGGTGAGGAGAGGGGCGGAGCTGTCTACTGACCACTACCTGGTGGTGAGTTGGCTCCGATGGTGGGGGAGGATGCCGGTCAGACCTGGCAGACCCAAACGTATCGTGAGGGTCTGCTGGGAACGTCTGGCAGAGTCTCCCGTAAGACGGAGCTTTAACTCCCACCTCCGGGAGAGCTTTGAACACGTTCCGAGGGAGGCGGGGGACATGGAGTCCGAGTGGGCCGTGTTCCGCGCCTCTATTGTCGAGGCAGCTTATCGGAGCTGTGGCCGCAAGGTTGTTGGTGCCTGTCGAGGTGGCAACCCTCGAACCCGGTGGTGGACACCGGCAGTGAGGGATGCTGTCAGGCTGAAGAAGGAGTCCTATTGGGCCTTTTTGGCTTGTGGGACCCCGGAAGCAGCTGATAGGTACCGGCAGTCCAAGCGGCATGCGGCTCGGGTGGTTGCTGAGGCAAAAACTCGGGCGTGGGAGGAGTTCGGAGAGGCCATGGAGAATGACTTCCGTACGGCTTCGAGGCGATTCTGGTCCACCATCCGGCGTCTCAGGGGGGGAAAGAGGTACGAGACCAACACCATTTATGGTGGAGGTGGCGTGCTGCTGACCTCAACTCGGGATGTTGTGAGTCGGTGGGCGGAATACTTCGAAGACCTCCTCAATCCTACTGGCACGTCTTCCACTGAGGAAGCAGAGCCTGGGGACTTTGGGTCGGGTTCTCCGATCTCTGGTGCTGAGGTCGCCGAGGTGGTTAAAAAGCTCCGCGGTGGCAAGGCTCCGGGGGTGGATGAGATTCGCCCGGAGTTCCTTAGGGCTCTGGATGTTGTAGGGTTGTGTTGGCTTACGCGACTCTGCAATATCGCGTGGACATCGGGGGCAGTTCCCTTGGATTGGCAGACTGGGGTGGTGGTTCCCCTATTTAAAAAGGGGGACCGTAGGGTGTGTTCCAACTATAGGGGGATCACACTCTTAAGCCTCCCTGGTAAGGTCTATTCAGGGGTTCTGGAGAGGAGGGTCCGTCGGATAGTCGAACCTCGGATTCAGGAGGAGCAGTGTGGTTTTCGTCCTGGTCGTGGAACACTGGACCAGCTCTACACCCTCAGCAGGGTCCTGGAGGGTGCGTGGGAGTTTGCCCAACCAGTTTACATGTGTTTTGTGGACTTGGAGAAGGCATTCGACCGCGTCCCTCGGGGGGTTCTGTGGGGGGTACTCCGGGAGTATGGGGTACCAGGCCCTTTGATAAGGGCTGTTAGGTCCCTGTACGACCGGTGTCAGAGCTTGGTCCGCATTGCCGGCAGTAAGTCAGGCTCGTTTCCGGTGAGAGTTGGACTCCGCCAAGGTTGCCCTTTGTCACCGATTCTGTTCATAACTTTTATGGACAGAATTTCTAGGCGCAGCCAAGGTGTTGAGAGGATCCGTTTTGGTGACCTTAGAATCGCTTCTCTGTTTTTTGCAGATGATGTGGTCCTACTGGCTTCATCAGTTCGTGATTTACAACTTTCACTGGAGCGGTTTGCAGCCGAGTGTGATGCGGCCGGGATGAGGATCAGTTCCTCCAAATCCGAGGCCATGGTCTTGAGCCGGAAAAGGGTAGCATGCCCTCTCCGGGTCGGGGAGGAGGTCCTGCCCCAAGTGGAGGAGTTTAAGTATCTCGGGATCTTGTTCACGAATGAGGGAAAACTGGAGCGTGAGATCGATAGGCGGATAGGTGCAGCGTCCGCAGTGAAGCGGGCGCTGTACCGGTCTGTCGTGGTGAAGAGAGAGCTGAGTCAAAAGGCAAAGCTCTCAATTTACCGATCGATCTACGTTCCCACCCTCATCTATGGTCATGAGCTTTGGGTTATGACCGAAAGAACAAGATCTCGGATACAAGCGGCTGAAATGAGTTTTCTCCGCAGGGTGGCTGGACTCTCCCTTAGAGATAGGGTGAGAAGCTCAGTCATCCGGGAGGGACTCGGAGTAGAGCCGCTGCTTCTCCACATCGAGAGGAGCCAGTTGAGGTGGCTCGGGCATCTGGTTAGGATGCCTCCTGGACGCCTCCCTGGTGAGGTGTTCCGGGCATGTCCCACCGGGAGGAGACCCAGAGGAAGACCCAGGACGCGCTGGAGGGACTATGTTTCTCGGCTGGCCTGGGAACGCCTTGGGATTCCCCCGGAGGAACTGCTCCAAGTGGCTGGGGAGAGGGAAGTCTGGGCCTCCCTACTTAGGCTGCTACCCCCGCGACCCGACCCCGGATAAGCGGAAGAAGATGGATGGATGGATGGACATTTTAAGACATTGTGTTGTTAGAGGAGAAAACATGCTGCTTATTTCCTCAGACAAAAATAATAGTGGAACAAAATGCTCTGAATTCTGAGAAGCAGCCATTTTGATCAGGGTCATCAAACATCATCAAAATGCTAAAACTAAACTCTAACGTTGCTTCTTATTAGCTGCGGAAAAATAAATGTTTTATGGTGATTCACTTGAATAAAGTGAATATGTCTAATGCACAAAATGCTACATTTTAATAGTCTGAATGCTTTTGCCTAAAGTCTACGTTCATTTAAAGTTTTTGTTTTTAGCCCTCAACATTTCAACAGGTGGCTTTCTGAATAAACAACTTTTGCAATTATCAGTATTTTCAGAAATTACCACTGTCACAACCGTATTTTCAGAAATTATCACTGTCACAACCGGAAATGGGTGGAAGAGGTGGAGGAGTTCAAGTATCTGGGCGTCTTGCTCATGATGCGGGAGATGAATCGACAGATTGGTGCCTCACTCACTAATGTGGATGTTGCTTTGGTCGGTCGTGGTGAAGAAAGAGTTGAGTCAAAAGGCAAAACTCTCGATTTACTGGTCTGTATATTCCATTTCCTTTTCTGGGTGAGGAGCTCCATCATCTATGGGAGCTCAGAGTAGAGTACCTGCTCCTCTGCATCGAAATGAGTCAGCTGAGGTGGGTCATCCGATGAGCATGCCTCCTGGATGCTTCCAGGATTTTTGGGCACGTCCCAATAGGAAGAGACTCAGAGGCAGACTCAGAACTTGATGGAGGGATTGTGTACCTTCTCTGGCCTGCAAAGGAGTTGGGGTCCACCTGAGGAGCTGGAGAGTGTCGTTGGGGAGAGGGAAGTCTGGGGTTTTCTCAGACCTGTTGCCTCCTCAACCTATGAATAAATGATAGAAGATGGAGACAGACTTAGAGATAACTGCCAGTAGGCTGCATCTCTTCTATCATTTTTTTAATCCATTCGTTATTTTTTTTTATCAACCTTTCTATTCAGGGTCATGGGCAGTGTCTATTTCCTGCAGTCACTGTGCAAGAGATGGGGTAACACCCCCCCACCCCCAACTGATTGACCAATCACAGATCTATGTTTGTATTTTATTTTAAATTGTCTGTATTATTTTTTGTTGTAATTGTTTGTATTGCTTTTTTCTTTTCTTTTTGTTGTTCTCCTTTTAAAATGAATAAATAAATAAAATAAAAATAAAAACATCTACCACATCCCACATGAGGCTGCCATCTAAGGTGACTTTGCTTAAGGGCCTACAGGTGGAGGCAGGTGTGGCACAGCATTCCCACCCAAAATTTGGTGTAATATTCAGGGTATTTGAACCAGCGACCTCTCAGTCTAACCTTAGTGAAACATTTGTTTGAACTCTCTTAATTAGGATTGATGTACAAAACAGTAAAATTGATAACTTTAAAACTTTTTATTTGTTGTAAAATAGCAAAGGCTTGAGCACCGAAGCTGGTGTGAAAGCCACTTGTATGGTGTTTATTATTGTTCTGATCCTAAATATGCTGGTGAAGATTCTCAGTCATCCAGGACATGATAAATAAAAAAAACGTTCAATACAAAAACAACTGGACTTTATTTGTAACAGAAGATGTTTCGCTCCTCATCTAATTGAGAAAGCTCCTCGGATGAGGAGCGAAACATCTTCTGTTACAAATAAAGTCCAGTTTTTGTATTGAACGTTTTTCAACTTATCCCAAATGAACTCTCCTTTTTCTGGACTGAAATGTGCTAAAAAATGTAAGTTTGTTCTACTCTATAGGCTTTAACATAATAAAGTCAGGCCTTGGTAACTAAATTTAGTGAGGTACAATATCTCAACTGTGCCTCCTAAACTACCTCTTCTACTTATTTAAAGTGTCTGTCCCTGAAAACCTGCTGGACAAAACAAGCATCAGAAGACCGTTGAACTCTGCTGAATCATCTTGGATTAGCTTGAGCATCACTTGATAAATTAGCTTAGCTGTAACATTATATGTCTCTCTGGTCCTATCTAAATCAAAAGTAATGAAGGAACTGATGCAACACCAAGCACAACAGAAACAGCAAGATTTTACTCCTCAGCTCCTGTTGTTTGACATATGAGGTTGAGCAGAATATTAGAGACATGCACAGACAAATAAATAATTAATGTGGAGTTGATTGAGCTAAATTATGATTATATTTGGGATCTCGCCTATATGAGCTACATTTATTGGATGTTTAGTGTTTTGTTTGGTTTTATAAGAAGGTAATCTCCCTCGCTGGTTTTGTGAATCCCCTAAAGTCCCCTGGGGAGGGTGAGAAATAAAACTTTTACTGCAGCACAGGTCAATAAGATTACAGCTGATAAAATGGTTTCCTTATATGGTGGCAATATAAAAACACACACAGTCAAACACACAGGATCAAAAGGGCCGAGTAAAGTACAGGCCAATAAACCAAAGCTGAAACACAAAGAGCATCAAAACAGAAAGTAATTCTCTGACAGATGAATAAAAACACAGTTCTTCTCTCTGTAATAGAGTCAGAGCGTCCCCGCCGGTTGTTTTTGGCATTTTTACCAAGAATACCATGTGATTTTTTGGAAACAGGTAAAGGGGATTCTCAAGAGGCTGAGTGAATTTTGTTGCTCTTGACTGACATCTAGTGAGAGAAACAACAAAGATGTTTGCATGTGGTTCTGTAACAGTGTTTTCAGTTTGAAGATCACTATGTGCTAAAAAGACCCACCTGCACTTCATATTAATGGTCTTAATTTTTTGGACAAGAACTGTTCAAACGTATTCATGCGTACTCAACTTAACACAATCCTTTTTCCAAAGCCAACAAATAGTAACTCCATTAATCAGCTGTTCTCCAAATCAAACATTAAAAAATTGAGAACTAAATATATTTCTTACCCTTTAAGTCCCAAAACGAAAGAAATCCACTTCAAAGTTATGAACAACATCTATCCATCCAACGAGTTGCTAAGATTGAGGTTTGGTATTGATCATAAAAACTGTGTGTTTTGTGAGACGGACATTGAAACAACTGATCATCTGTTTTTCCATTGTATCTACTCTGGGACGTTTTGGGAGGACATACAAGACTGGCTATCATCCAAAATCCAAATCACCCCCTTCACAAGAGAATCGATTATATTTGGTATCCATCTGGAAAACAGAAAACTGGACCTGATAGTAAACAACCTGATTATCCTGGGAAAATTTTTCATCCACACTTCCAAATGGAGAAAGACAAAACCACTCTTTTTCGCCTTTAAAAACTATCTCACAGACAATTATCTCAAAGCCCTGAAGATGATGAACAAAAAAAATGCACAATCCCTTCTTGGAGCGTTCGAAGATCATAGTATATTCTTGGACCCATAAAGCAGTCAACACAGGTCATAACGTTTTCTTTTATTTTATGTTTTTTTTTTTTCCTGTATATTTTAGTTAAACAAAGTTATTCACTCACTTTGGTTATTCACTGTACTACGTTTTTGTCCAGTTTATTGATTCTTGTTCCCTTTATATGTGCCCTGCTGAGAGTTGTTTAACACTGGTTGTTAATATGCCTTTACAATTTTGTAAATTACTCTCTTTCAATAAAAAAAAAAAACTATGTGCTAAAAAGATGTATCACCACACAAGCACTGATGTGCACAGAAATAACAGCTACAAGGCTGAACGGGTGCAGCCAAAACCCATCGAAACCTCTGGTTGCAAATATGAAATGTTTTTCAGACTTAATCCAGATTTTTCAAGATCTAAATAATCCAGCAATTTTTTAAAAATACATACAATTATTTTATTGTCTATGTGTATCTTCAAAATGGACCAAAAATCAGGCAGGCTTGTGGAACAGAAGTTACAAAGCACCACTGCTTCCACACTGAATTATAAATACAGTTACACACTAAATCAAGGCAACAAACACACCCATGCCCCACTGATAATAGGTGGGTCTGCAGTGGAAGTGGTCTCCAGCTACAAATACTTGGGTGTACACATGAATGATAACCTCAGCTGGAGCAACAACACCACCAGCCTGATCAAGAAAGGTCATCAGAGACTCTACTTCCTCAGACGGCTGAGACGAGCTGGTCTGAGCAGCCCAGTTCTCACCTCCTTCTACAGGTGTGCAGTGGAGAGCATCCTGTGCTCCAGCATCAACGTGTGGCATGGAGGCTGCACAGTTGAAGAGAGGAAAGCTCTGCAGAGAGTGGTGAAGGCTGCACAGAAGTCTGTTGGAGTCAGTCTCCCCACCATCACAGACATTTACACCTCCAGATGCAGGAAAAGAGCCACCTGCATCATGAAAGACCTCACTCATCCAGCACACTCACTCTTTGCCCCACTCCCCTCAGGACGGAGGTTGAGGAGCATCAAGTGTAGAACCACTAGACTGAGGAACAGCTTCTACCCTGAGGCTGTTAGACTCATGAATAAATAAAAATAAAATTAAAATAAACACTGCAAAATATCACATCATGCTGATGCTGATATGTTTTCTTGTTGCTGTGTTCATCTGTGTTCATCTGTGACCATCTGCTCATACAAACTCATGTTCGTGCTGCTGTTTATTCCCACTATATTAGGCTTAGTGTATTACTAGTTGATGTTTTTCTTAGTTAGTTCTCGATGTTATTACTGTTTTTCTCTTTCATTTGTTGTTGGATGTAACTGGGACCTCGTGTACATAATCTCGTTTTCATCTCATGTACCACATGTGGTGCAAATGACAATAAAGACTCTCTGACTCTCTGACTCTGACTAAATCTTATATCTGTAACGTCAGAATGTTAGGGGTTAAGAATGTGATGAGTGACATCACCAGCAGAACAGAAAACTAAAAACCAAACAGAAGGCCACCAGCACTCCAAGAGCTCATGTTTGTCATTTTCACCAGTCATTCACGTGATTTCCTGTAAATCTCCAGCCTGGTGAATCAGCAACTGTGTGCAGGCTGCTTTCGTTTTGGCTGAAGGTATCAGTGATAGATCACGAGTGCCCTCAAGTGGGATTAAATAATAACTAGAAAAAATAATATCAACTCTTCTCCTGACAGTTTGAGCCTTCAGAGTCTTTTGTGTGCATAAAACTATAGTTTAGAGTTTAATTTATTGTTTCAGATTCTGGCTGAAGTGCTCCAGAAGCATGCAAATAACATTAGGTACTTTTAGAACTGTGGTTTGGGGTTTTAACATGTTCAGGACTGTAAACCAGCAGAGACATGATGGTGTCGTGAACAGAATGGTAACCTTCCAGCAAAACGTTTTCTGGTTATAATCACAGCTGAGCTCTTTCAGATCATGTGTGCTCTGCCTTTGTGGTTTTTATCAGGCCATGTTTCCCCCTACAGTCCAAATGCATGCTCAGTTAGATGAATATAGGTTTAAATGTGAGTGTTTGTCTGTTTTAAATGGAAACGGGACCAGGTTGACTCCATATGATCTCCATCTATTTTTCTTTTACATTTTATTGTTGGATGTAACTAACCCTGTACAAAATTTCATTCCACCACATGTATCACATGTAGTGGAATGACAAATAAAGAAACTCTGTCTCTCTGATCTCTCATTCTGTTACTGCTGGCATCGAGCCTCATGTAAATGGCATAAACAGCAAAGAAAATGAACATATTTGTGCAGCACTAGATGTGAGTGAGGAAGAAATAAAGTTGATGCGCGGACCTTTTCTCCTCACTTTATGTTTGTGCTCATGAAAATGAGGCACCATGTCAGTTTACTGTCCAATAACAGCTTAATTAATTGATTAACTCTTTAATAATCAGAACTCAGTAGCTGTTAAGTGATGGTTTAACAAGCTATGATTAAGATTTATGAATTCTCATTTACCTAAAACACAGATTATTATTATGACATAATTTATTTTGTTTTATTCATGCAACAATTTAAATAAAATTTAACTATATTTAAAAATAGTTCACTTTGGAATTTGGATGAGATATATTATTAAATTTGATCAAATTGAATTATTTATTAGCACTGCAAGCCAGGAAATTATTTTTATCAAGTTGTATCAGTTTGTTTAGCATAAACAGACCCCATGTTGCAATGATGTCGTCCAGACAAAACTCCTTACTGGGTCAGTGCTGTGGGTCTGACTTGTTTTGGGTTCACTCAGGGTGTTTCTGATCTGACAGGACACACAGAAGAGGACACAAGTCAGGCCAGGACAGTGCGCTGCCCAGCATAGCTGAAAATCCCTGCTTTAAGGGTCACTGAGGAGGCAGCTGATCATAATGTCTGCAGACGATCAGCAACCTTCAGCCAGCTTATCTCCAAGTCAAAATGTAAGCCTTGCAGTGGACAATTTTTTTTCCTGTAATTATCTGACTGTATCTATGTCACTTTGACAAAAATTGTTCCTGAGCAAATCTAGCTTTTGTTGGAGAAAAAATATTCTCACTTTATCTTACTTACACAACAGAGCCACACTCGAGAGTGGTTGCCTACCTCATTTGTCTCTGTGTGTCTCTGTGATGGATGTGAGATGTGTCCAGGGTGCCCCCCACATCTGACCTCTGAAGAGGTGCAGCTCCTCTGAATGAAGAGGCAGGCAAAGAAGATGTATGGATGTACATCAAGACTAACCTCAACAACAAAGTTCAGTGAATGTGAACCAGATTTAGTTAATGCACAGTAAATTCTTAGTTTAATAAATAACTTATATTGCTCAACGGTTGAAAAGTTGTTTGTAGCAGAATTTGAACAACCTTGAAATCCAATTAAACCATATTTTTTTCCAGTTTTCTTTTATAAACATTGTCGTGAGTCAGCTGACAGACACCATACTCTGATGAAACATTTATAACGTACAAGGTTGTTACTTTTCTTACTTTGATAAATAAAATAATTCCCCATCCCCTACATCTGTTATTTAGCAGCAGGATAAAAGAGAGGAACACGTTGAAGTCTATACAGACTCAGGAGTCTGCAGGCTGCTAAATAAAAAAAGGTTTAGAGAACCAGTCTAAACATATGATCCTCCAAACAGACGTGTTGTGTTTGAATATCTGCACAAGGCCACAGAAGAAACTTTCCATGTACAGTATAGCAAAATGTTGGCTTTATTCATTTTGAAACTGTTCAGCACATTTATGAAGAACATTCATTATTCAAAACACAGAATAGGGCCTACTGTGTTTTTTTAAATACCAAAACTAATGCAGTAATTTCACAATATTTTTTATAGACCTGAATCAATTTACAGTTTAGAAAAAGGACACAATGAAGACAAGAATCAAAAAGGTGTATTTTTTATTATTTTGCACACAGGAAGTTCAGAAGGCACAATGTTTGAGGACAGAAACTCAAACACTGGAACTACCTCAACATACCTGACTCGTTGTTTAAAGATTCAGTCTTTCTTTGCAAGTACAGTCCAATTTAGACTGATATAAAGAAACGTCTGTCTCTACGAAAATATTTTAACTCAAATGCATGAAAAACAAACATCTCTCTATATTAAATTGATGCTGCTAGAAAACAAAGACCCATCAATGAAAATAATAACTGCAATGTTCAGTCTGAAAAATACATTACATCAGTCTTAAGATAAATGTTTTTTGTTGTATGCAATTATTCATGAATTCAAACCTCCTTCCTCTGATCCTTCACTTAAAAAAAATCTAATTTAAGTAATCAGCATGCAGTCAGTTTATTAGAATCAGAATAATATTAAGTTGTTTTTACTACAAACTGTCATTTTTTTTTTACATAATAATAATATTATTATCATTGTTATTATTACAGTTTTGTTATTTAATGTTCGAATGTGTTTTATGCAGTTTTCCATATTGACCACAAGATGGCGCGTCAACACATGTTTGTTTTTTTGAAGCAGTGACCGAAAAAGGTCGGTAGGTGGCATCAGAGCCCTAGAGCTCTTTATAGGGCTCTGTAGCAATACAGTTTAACAGCTTGTGGAGCCTGATCCTAAGATCCCAGATAAAAACAGGTAAGATCCCAGATAAAAACAGGCAACTAAATAAATGTCTTAATATCCAGATGTATGCTCGATAATCCAGGTTAAAAAAAATCAAAAAAAGTTAATTCAGTTTCTCTGGACGGGTTCAAAAACTGTAGAAATGTTTTGTCTTTCATTCAAAAGAGGAGTCGAGTCTGAGGAGCTATGAGAAACTCAAACACTGTACTAAGTAAAAGTACAACTAAACAGACAAAAATATACTCTGGTAAAAGTAGAAGTACCACATTAACATTTTTACTTAAGTAAAAGTAAATAAGTACTTGCTTTTAAAATACTTAAAGTATTAAAAGTACTTCCTGAATGTATTACATAATGCAATGGTCATTATCATTAAGTGAGCCTACTATATGTATATTTTCTGTAATACATTAATAGTGTTGAGTCATTTTAATGAACAATGCTGTGCAGATAATACATGTTTTTATTGTGTTTACTCTGTGACACAGTTCACACTTGGACTTGTGATTCTGTGCATCAGAATTTCAGGGATGACATGCAGAGTTAAATGTCGTTAATCAAAATAAGAGGAATGATTATACCGTTGAACGTTTTTATTTAACACAAAGCAAAACCAATGTGTCCTTTTAACTGCTGTAGACACTTAAAAGTTGTCTGCCTGATCAAAAGGGGCATTAGACACAACTAACAAAGGAACATCTGATCATTTCAACTGCAGTTTGTCTTCAACTCTGGTTAAAATACTGTCTAGTCAAACTTGTAATGGGTCAATATTGAACAATATTTTAACTTCCTATCCTGACACCATTTTTAAAACTTGGACCAGAGTGTTGAGACATTTGGAGAAATCTCTTGTCTCCTGTTCTAACATCCCATGAACTGACACATTTTAATATTGCAGCAAGAATTTCTTGTTCAAGTTCAGAAGAAATTGGTTTCCAAACTTTTCTGAGTCCAGTCTGGCTCTTTTGGGAGAGAGAAGCTGTCCTGCTGTACTGAACAGTCTTTCAATAAGGCCACCGGTGTTCTGGCTGACTTGCGGTGGGATACATTTTGGGTGTGTTAATATATGTCATTGGCCCAGTTTTTTTTGAAGGCGGGTCTAATGTTACCTGCCCACTTTGCAGTGATTCAATGGACCAGCTGCCTTCTCACCATTGGTTACTTTCAACAAGCAAATCAAAAAGCTGCAACGTGAATGTAACTTGTAATGCAACACATTATAGAAATATAGTAGAAAGTACAGATACTTCATGTAAAATGTAGTGGAGTAAAAGTATAAAGTACCCACATTTAACTCTACTTAAGTAAAGTACAGATACATGAAAAATGTACTTAAGTACAGTAACAAAGTATTTGTACTTGGTTACATCCCACCACTGATAGTGGATCAACCAGTTTGTTGTTGATATTCAAAACTAGCTGCTCACATGATTAAGGAGGACCATCAGCCTAACAATGGATTGTTGCACCCTGATTGCTATTCACAGAGGGCTGAGTGATACTAGCAATAACAGCATTGTAAGACGGGGACAGTTAAACACGGAGGCCTCCACCTCTGTTTAATGATGGACAGTTTCTTTTCACAAAGATGGCCTCCTTTACTCCTCTCTCAAACCATCGTTACTCTCTATCAAGGATGTGAACATCTTCATGACCACTGGCCTGGAGATGAGTGTAGACTGCAGAGTCCTGACCTGATGACTTCTGTGCTGGGCCATCCTTTTGGCCAGTGGCTGTTTAGTTTCCCCGATATAAGACGGATCACAGCCCTCCTGACACTGAACACATACACAATATTACTCTGTTTGTGCCCGTCCAGAGACTTAACTTTTTTAGATACATTTCTTAATATTCTCATTCTTATTTGCAGATTTTCAGATAACCATAAAATATTACCTTATTTTCTTCAACAAGATGCTCGTCTGTCATTCTGGTAAATCTGAAGTGGACCTGTTGTAAAGATCATCCTTAACAGAATAATCTTAACTAATAAAATATTTTATTCTAAAACCTAGTATTCAGGACTGTCTTTTAAACTATGCGATTGTGGCCATATTTTCTCTTAAAGAGGTTCTCTTTTTCCAAATAAACCCCCCCAAATTATATCCATCCATCCATTCTTTTTACCCGCTTCTTCCATTTTGGGTCACGGGGGTTGCCAGTGTCCATGTCCAGCAATCACTGTGCGAGGGGCGGGGTACACCCTGAACGGGTCTCAAGTCCATCACAGGGCCACATAGAAACAAACGAGACAAACAACCATTCACTCTCTCACTCACACCTAGGGACAATTTAGTTACCAATCAGCCTAACATGCATGTTTTTGGCCTGCGGGAGGAAACCGGAGTGCCCGGAGAAAACCCACGCATGCACGGACAGAACATGCAAACTCCACCCAGAAAGGTCCCTGGATTGGGATTTGAACCAGGGACCTGCTTGCTGAGAGGCGGCAGCTCTACCAGTTGCACCACCCTGCTGCCCTCCTGAATTACATTTATTATGTAAATTGCACAAATATCATTTCAACCTGAAGAGACTCACAAAACGAGAGAGAGAACACAATTAAAATGTTTTATTGATTAAGGTTTCTTTGGCGCTCGGGCCCCGGCGGAGGGCATGCATGCCGGACTGCTGAGAGCTTGAATGTCCGGCATAGGGAGATAGATTATGGATATCTACCCCCCGGGACCCGAACCCGGTGGTGGAGAAGGGATCGCAGACGTCCAATCCATCCCACCGGTACGTGAATGACGGCCAGCCAGCGGCCGACGGCTCCGGACAACCCTGAGACGAACACCAGCGCAGAACCTCCATCCTGAGCAAGCACGAAGCGACAGTGGGAAGGAAAAACTCCCTCGAGAGGAAGAAACCTCCAGCAGAACCAGGCTCAGGACAAGCGGCCATCTGCCATGACCGGCTGGGTCGCAGGGAACAGGAATGCACACAGCAGCAGGACCAAGACGAAGGCGAGCAGGACAACCCCAGGCGGCGGAGGCGGGACGCAGAACAGGGGGGAGCCGAGGAACCAGAAACCCCGGGAGGAGACGGGGAGGTGGAGGGAGGCGACTAGACTAGTAACGGGCAAACAGGAAGAGCTGAGGAAAGGGGTGCCTCATATCCAGGTGGACAGTTGATGAGTGATTCGATGCAGCTGTATCCAGGTGGACAGTTGAGTGATTCGATGCAGCTGTGAGTCCTGCCATTGTTGAATTTGCGTCTTCGACTTCATTAAATCTATGAGTTACAGAAAGTTCCTATACTCTTCTAGACCAGCTTTGTTTCATTCAGCATCAGAAGGAGGTCAGATCATCCCAGCAGTCAAAAGACGTGAGTGAGGCAGAGAGGCCGGGTCCACTCAGGACAGGTCCACACTAGTCCATCACAAGGTCAGATGCAGTTTATAATTAAATAACTTGGTTAAATCACAAGCACAAATTTAAACAAGAGCAAAATTACTCAGTTCTCTGTGATCCTGTAGTTTAAATTCTTTGTCAAAACAACTGCAATAAACAAATTACTCTTTTTTACACCAAATTTAAAATATTCTTGATTTCATTGCCTTGCACATCAGAGAATAGGAAGGAAACTCAGAATGGACTCGCAGACTTGTGCCCTGCTGTTTGTATGAAAACACAAAAATATATTTTTTCTCTCTACTTTAGTTGTTTTCTAATTTATTGTAATAATTTTTCTTGATTTCGTTTCCTGTCTTAGTTTGTAGGTGTTGAGTTTTTGTCTACAACAAATAGCTCCAAAAAGGAAAAATAATTTTAACACACCTGAAACCCACAGCCCACCAGATCTTTGCACAGGTTTCTCTTTCTCTTTCCAACTCCACCCAGTTAGTGGCAGAAAGCCTCTCATTCATGTGGAAATGAAACACCTCCCAGTTTCAGGTCCATGACCATGTGCTGAGAGAAGCTCCCTCACTGAGGTTCACACACATTCAGCTGTCTTCCTGAGCACATTTAGACACAGTCCACAAATTGTGATTTTCATTTTTATCATTGGATTGCTTTACATATAATTAACTAGCATATCTTAATAGTTATTGGAGATTAAGCTGATTTTTCACAGTTGAAAGGTAAACTCACAATATATTTTGAATATTGGATACTTTGAAATGTAGCACATCATAACAGGCTTTAACCTGCAGGACTCACATTGATGATGCAATAAGAAAAATATTCAAAACGTTGTTTTTTCGGACAATGCCTTTTGTCAAAGTGGAAAAACACAGGCACTTCTCAAACAGTAAATAGAACGAGGTTTGGGAACAAGATTTGTAAAGCACACTGTAAAAATATATCAGCGTGACGTTAAGTAATCTTATTCCACATACAAATACAGTCATTGAACAATAAGTAACATGTCTGAGTAGCAGTATTATGGGATTTAAAGGTTTGCTTTTAAGTGACATGTTTTCACAGAGAATGTGGTGTTAAAGAAAACACAGGACAAAATGATGAACTTTAGAGGCACAGTGTCTGCGCACTGCTGTTGTCAAAGGAAATATTGTTGCTAAAGGCTTTCCACATCCCTAATGAAAGAAATTAAATGCACTTGACTAAAGCAACGTTAATGGAGTTATGCAAACATTACCACACAAAATACAAATCTCTCACAAATCATTTACTTTGCTGCAGTCTACTTATGACAAGGACCAAATGCAAGCAGCATGAAGCAGTCTGTGATGCAGGAGTCATCCCATCAGTGAGTCAGGAATGAATTGTTGTGAAGGGTAAACACAACGTTTCTGGAGTAATTGTTATCATGTGATGCAGCGATAAAACCAAATGCTGAGAAAACAGAAAGAGGGAGACAGAGAGGGAGAGTAGAGAGAGAGATGGAGTATGGAGAGCGAGTTCTGTTGATGAGTCAGAGGAGGCTGATTCTGATGCAATCCTCCAGCTCCTCCCTTCATTCCCCTGACTGGCTGCTTCTGATAGCTCAGCTTACACCAAGGTGAAGCACCCACACCTGCCTCTGCCCTCATTTGTCCCACTCTGGGCCATTGAGCAAGGCCCTTAGCCCAACCCCAGCTGCTCCCAAGATGGCAGCTCTCTGCTCCACACTGCGGTACCTCGGTGGTCATTGCATCAGGAAGGGCGTCTGGTGTAAACATAATTTCCAAATCTTCATGTGAGTTGGTTCGCTGTGGTGACCCCTGGGAAAGAGAGCAGCTGATAAAAAAAAGAAAATTTCTGATATCCATGTCAGAGTTTTACAGTATTCTTAAAAATCAAAACTTCAAGACATGACAGATGACAAATGTTTATTAGTATTTTTAAAAATGGTTTGTAATTTAGACCACAGCTAAAAATATTGTCTTTCCCTGTTGAAATATCACAGTTTTACTTTCTGTATTTTGAAGTATCAGATGTCCAGAGCATCAGTTATAAACAACATCACTTTCATTCTTCATCTGAAATGAGTGGTACCTTTGTTTCATTTTCAGAATGAGCAGTCTGAACAGCTGCAACAACAGCTTGAATTACTGATATGACTTTCCAGAACTCAAATTATTCTGAAGAATTTGCTAAAAAGAAAAAAAGAAAAGAAAAAAGTGCAGTCCACAAAACTGCAAAAGCACCAGAACATTTGACACATTCAACCTGAATCATATTCAGCAATAATGGGTTTTCAAACCAGACATTCTCCTCATACAGTAAGTTGTGCAGTTTGGTTTTCAGCCTGCAGCTTCCAGTAGAGCCTCTCACTGGTCATCCAAAAACTAAAAATCTTTTTTTGTTTGTTACCTGGATGATTGAGCTTATAACATTTAATCAAACTGGTTTATGTTTGTGAGCTGACAGATTACATATATGCAAATTTCACACTGATGGAAAAACCAGTTTGCTTATACCTTGTCAAAACATTTTGGGGGTCAAAGATGAGGCTTTTATTTTGTCAACTCAATGTTAAAACCCAATGTGCATGTCTGAAACCACATTAGATGTTTAGATGAAATTAGACCTTTTAGACACATGTCATGCACAAAGTAAAACAAAATATTTTCTGCTTTGTCCTTGCATAACCAAAACAAGAAACAACATAAGAAAAAGAGATGAAATACAATAATGCCTGAGTAATACTGCAAACTACTGTCAGAATACATGTCATAGTCAGCTGCTCTGATTTTTCTAGTCTCTTATTTTTTCTTTATTTATGACAGAAAACGCTAAACAATTATATTAAAAATAATGCCATTTGATAAAAAAGGATCTACAGGTGTAGTTGATTAATTGCTATACAGTACAGTACCTGTTTTAATCGCAGCTTTCTCCCTTTTCTTATTTAGTTTGAAACTGTCATTTACCATTGTATTTCTAACTTTTTATACTCACCAAGTGATTTTAATTATCCACAAATTATTATTAACTATTGAAGGGTGTTTTGCGGGGAACGCAAGTTCATTTTAATTACACGTTTTAGTGAAAAGGACTCACATAGAGTCGCAGGACTAGACGAGCAATCCGATCAGACTCCTGTTGCTTTGTGGGCATACTGGATGTACGCATGCGCAGTTTTTTTACGTTGCGATGCGTGACATTTTGACAGCTGCCTTTATCTTGAGAAATTTGATTTTTAAATACGGTTTGAGAAAACCAGAGATATATGAGCAGAAACTGACAACAGAACGGGGATAAAAGAAAAATAACAACAGCAAATTAGCACGATCAACAAGAAATTCGTGTTTGTCACGTGATCGAAGCTGACCAATCGGAGCGAGCCAAGTCCTACGGAAATGTACTTTCATGTTCGGATGTTTTGACAACTTTATCTTCAAAATCAAAGACAAATACTTCGTACACTTGACAGGATATGGATGTAGAGGCGCTGTTTCGCCGAAAAGAACGAACCGTGGATGCGTTTACTGGCGGTTTTGATGAATCGCCACGTGTTCAAGTCTGATAAGGATGATGAGTTTCGTCACATGATGTCTCCCCTCCCCCACCCGGCGCTGTGACTGGGGGGAAGAAGGCGGACATCTTTGAGAGAGGAAATGTGCTGGTTAAAAAGTATCCAAGTGGAAGACAAAGAAGATTTTTGGAAGAAAGGTTTCGCTCTTTTTTGGGATTTACCATTCGACACTTTTTTCTTTTAAACTATTTTTAAGTAGACAATGTTTTCGTTTTTTCTATTTTAACTTTACTTTAAGGAACAATGCAGCTTTGTTTGTTTTTAATACTAGTTAAGCATTACAAGTAGTGATTTTTCAAAAGAAAGTGAGGATTGAAAAGAAGCTTTCAGTTTATTTGAGTGACATTCAGGGTTGTCTGTAACCTTGGTGTGGGGGATGGGCACCACTGGTTAGGTGTTTGCTTAGTCTATTTAAAAATAGCTTTAAAAAGGATAAACATGTCTTCACTGTTACTTTGCAGTAGTTATTCATTTTTTGTACAGTGATGATTTAAAAGCCCTAAAACTCAAGAATGTTGGGTTTTAAGGTTTAGATCCAAAGTGTCTGCTGTTACTCGTATGTTTAATTGCATTTGGTTTGTTAATGTTTAATTTTTGTAAAGGTTAGTGTGGATTGTTGCTGACGTGGCCCTAAAGTGTTTTGAGGTTTGTAATTTCTTTTAGTGAGTCTAAAAGCTGTTTAGTTAAAACTTGATTTAGACTGGGTACGTATTTTTCCACAACACCTCTTTTAGGAAGTTTGTGGGCCACGCACAGGCCCGTTTTTATGGCAGCGTTTAAAACGCGGTTTTACGTAGCCGCACTCGGATGGATTTTTTTTAATAATCGAGTTTTTATACTGACAGACATTTTCGGATACGTTTTTGATCGTTCGCGTTTATGTTTCGTGGACTATTTGATATTGGTACTCAATGTTCTAGTGCTCAAAGATGGCGACGGAGAGAATGTTCTAGAAGAAAGAGATGAGTTCATGTGGGTGAGGCTCATTTCATGGTGCGCTCGTGACTGATCCGGAGGACCATTGGACCAATGGGGCTCTTGGTGTTCAGGCTGGAAGCCCGCGTTACGGTCGTCTTGACCAATCCTCGTCTTTGCACCGCTCACGTTGACGTAATATAATATGATAAAGAACAGCGAGGTTCGGTTTCTATGGTGGGGAGCCAATCACAGGCCACGAATCAATAAGAATATAGTCGGGAGCCAATCACAGACAGGTAAAGATGCGAATGGGTTGGGCGAAAAGCTTGTTTGCTGGGCTTCAACATTTAGTGGGTGTGGCAACTTTGATAGACATCTTGACCAGCGAATGAGAAGTGAAAGGGTGGAGAAATACTGTGACGATTTATCCAATGAGGTGGGCGGTTGGTTTATAAAAGACCGGGTGTAGCAAGTCATTCGCCATTTCAACGAGGTAGATCGCAAGGATTACGTCGTGGCGGGGAGCGGAGAAAACTGACGACTAGCGGCGGATCCTGGTTTTTAGTAATTCTCAAAAACAATCCGGATCCATCCTGATGGATATGGCTGTTAACCCGCTCCTTGACAGGTATCTACCGATAAAATTGACTCTAACCTAACCATCGAAAGGATTATTTTTGATACATAATTTTTTTTTTCATTTTATCGGTACTGATTTCCTGAGTGTGCTGTTATAAGCAGTAGGACGTGATATGGACCCTGAATATCTCCAAGGTATAAATTAAGTGGCAGAGCATTTACTGAAGAATTTGTGTACATTTTTGTTTATACCTTTTTCCTATTTGGGGGGAAAAGCGACCGTTAGGGAAACTACGCCGGCGCCATCTTCGGTTCCCCTGGCAGCTCTCTCCCGCTGCTCGGTAGTTGGTGTTAGCATTGCTAGCATTAGCTTCACGGGCTAAAGCCTTTTTTTGGACTGAAATAGGCGTTCGATGAGATCGCTGCTCGTAACTATTTTAATTTTGCGCAAATAACTTTTATTTCACGCAGTGTTGTTGGCACTGTTGCAGTACATTTTTAACGTTTTTTTTTAGCCAGAAACATGTTTAGCTGCATCATCGCAACAAAGCGGTCAGTCAGCGATCGCCGGCTTGTTGTGGTAGCCATGTGGCGCTCATGTTGTTATTGTTGCAACGACATGCAGCGATGGACACAGCTGCCTTAACTTGTATCAGTGGAGCATTAAATATTCATGGCTGACAACAGACGTTCATATATTTATGATTATGACGGAACAAATGTTCGTGTTTTGCTATCACTGAAGGTCGGCTTGTGTTTTAGTCGGTTGCCTGGTTACAGGACTGTCACTCAAGTCAAATGGGCTTCAAAGACCATTCAATCCCATTGTCTTGGATGTTTACTAGATGACATTTTCTGTATATCAAAGAAACGTTTTAGATTTTATTTTAGTCATAAATAAATTATATTTCAGTCATTAGTTTTGTTTTTGTGTAAATGATTACTTTTTCTTTTTGTAAATAAAGTACATAAACTGTCAAAAGTTTCCAGATGTGGTATCATTTAAAGTTGCCTTAAAAAAAATTTGGTCAGTGTTATTTAGTATAAGTGATATGATAATTTTTAAAAACTATTGAACACTCACTCATTGCATTCTAGGCATTACAGAACGTTCAAACATTGTCTGAGAGCACTTCAAGGTAATAAATGTATGCAGTCATGGGTAACAGACCTGGAATGTACAGAAGCGTTGTCCTCCAGCAGATGATCCAATCCAACATAATGAAGATGCCAAGCTCAACTGAGTTCAGAAGAAGACGCCTGCATCCTGTATACCAACTTAGATGACAATTAAAAATGGGTTTCCATGATAGGCTTAATTTGTCTAAGGTTGTGGTGAGTGCTAAATTGTTTTGCCTTAAACTTAGTAACACAGCAGAGTTTACCTTTCTTAACACGTTCGTTTAATTAGACCAAAGAGCGTTGAGGTTGATGTACCGGTATATAAAGCTCTGGACAGCTACTGTTGGGGTCAACAAAACTCATCAATTGCAAGGTCAATTATTATGAGTACTTGTATATACTTTTACGTCTCAGGAGTTAATACTGTAAGGTTGCAGTAGTACCCTGACCCAGTGTTGATTACCGTACTCCCCCCACTCCGAATCATGCAGGCTGGCTCCGGTCAAGAAATTATGGTAGAGAAGAGGAAGTACCAATAATAGTCGTGTTTGACTGAAGCAGATGTTATTTACCTGTTCATAGTTAGGCTGATTTAAAGCTTTAGCCACAGGGTTTTTGTCCTATAATCATGGGTTTATGCTCTGAACAGTACATCAATGAAACTGGAAGACTACATTACCGTACATGTATAGTATAAATTACTTTTTTTTAGCAGCAAGGGAATAATACTGTACTCGCAACTAAATGAATTGGGATAAAGCTGTACAGTACTGTAATTGCAGACATTTAGAGTAAAATAGGAATTCAATTCAGCTTCAGTTAATTTATATAGCGCCAAGTCACAACAGACGTCATCTCAGGGCACTCTGACGTTGAAATAGAAATATTTATTGACTAAACTTTTATTTAGATTTTATTGTGGTGTCAAAGGATTATAAAAAGCTTGGGGCTCATGGGCTCTGTGACTCTGTTTTCTGCAGCTCCTATGGGGTTGATGTTGGCTTTTCTGGATTCACAATGGACCAGAACTCTGGCACTGCTGGAAAACGCATCAGAAAACCCTCGCTGCTTTATGAAGGCTTTGAGAGTCCAGGGATGCCCCCTTTTAGTCATCTAATTCCTTCAGGACCTCCACAGCCCCCAGTAAAGGATCCCAATCGACACGGGAGGATGACGAACCAACTTCAGTTCCTGCAGAAAGTTGTACTGAAGTCTCTGTGGAGGCACCACTTCGCCTGGCCTTTCCATGAACCTGTGGATTCTGTCAAGCTCAACCTACCCGTGAGTACAGTTGAATCTATTTGTGTAGTTTGTGTACAGTAAATACAACTACCGTAACTTAAATTACTAAACCACTCATCTGAATGTCTTGAAAACTTGTCTTGCAGGACTATCATAAGATCATAAAGAACCCCATGGACATGGGTTGCATTAAGAAGAGATTAGAAAATAACTATTACCGCAGTGCCCACGAGTGCATGCAGGACTTCAACACCATGTTTACAAACTGCTACATTTACAACAAGGTACGTGCTGTCGGGTTTCATTTTGTCAAGCTTTATGGTTTTGTGTTTTTTTGTTTCAAATTTTATGGTTTTGTATTGTTTTGTTTAACTTTTGTCTGAATTTCTTTCTTTGTAGCCAACGGATGATATTGTGCTGATGGCTCAGTCTCTGGAGAAAGCGTTCCTGCAGAAAGTAGCTCAGATGCCTCAGGATGAGTTGGAACTGGCTTCTCCTCCTCCACGCAGCAAATCATCAAAATCCAGCAAAAAAAGCAGAATTGGTGCAGGTGAGCACAGACCTGTTGTGTAAACTGTAATGCTTTAAATTAGGAGCACTAATCAGTTTTATTTCTATTCAAGTCAAAGTCAACTTTATTGTCAGAACTGCAATATGTACAGGACATACACAGGATTGAAATTGCGTTTCTCTCAGTCCCTCGGTGCAACAGTAACCATTTAAACACTAAAACACTGAAACATTTAATAAACATAAGCATAAAATAGTAAAAGTGTAACACTGTCCTGAGTTTTTGCATAGTAGTATAAAAGTATGAAAATTTACACCAACACTAAAACACTAAACATTTAATGAACATAAGCATAAAATGAAATAATAAAAGTGTAATACTGTCCTGAGTTTTTGCATAGTAGTATAAAAAGTATATCTATAAAATAAACTGAAGGTTCTAGCATTGACATTTGCAAAGAGTGGCAAAGCAGCATATGAGTTAATGTACACAGTATATGTATGAGGTAGTTGATGTTGGTATAGAGGCAAAGTGGCATATGCAGTAAGGCACATTGGGCATCCTTAAATAAGGCTAGTCAGAGAATACTGTATATGTATCAGCAGTAGTGTAGATATAAAAGTAGTGTAAATGTAAACAGTAGTAATAAATGTAAACAGTAGTAATAAATGTAAACAGTATTAATAAATGTAAAC